>VDFB02000581.1:0-123707 GCA_007258455.2 Sequoia sempervirens | reverse complement strand
GTTGCCACTTTTACAGAAGTTATTAAACACTCACTTACTACTCAAAAAATCATGATATCAAACTTATTTCATTTATTTCATTCTAACACTGAAATCTTATATAAAATCCAATAAGAATCTGTTGAAGATCTTTTATTCAATAACACACATTCTATTGCTGCAACTATTGAGTGATAATGAAAAATAGATAAACAACTAAGTAACAACTATTAACTAGATTTCCTCCTTGACAAAAGATCACAATATACAATGTCTATGAGGAGTTTCTTTATTCACAAACTGAAAAAAAACTTATGAAACAACCTTCAAACTCTCCCTCAAATATAGGAAGAGGACTTAGTCTAAAACAAAAAAACTATATAAAGCAGGAGTAGAGAAACCAAATTCAAATTCTATGCCCAATAGTTTAATTGCTTTTAATAGTGACATGTACCTGAGAATAGTCTTGTCATAAATCAGTCTTGCTGAGAGTAGAATCCTTATTATGTTGGTCGTCTTATTTGGCGAGCAAGAGTGTTATGTGGTGACTCATGGATGATCAATAAATGATAACCTTCGTTTCCTTCTAAAAGTGTCATGCCTTGGCCATTTTACTTCTTCTCTGCAACAATTTGTAGTCCTTATGCTACAAGCTGAGAAACCTGTTGTTGTAGGTTAACAGTCCTAAGGCATCCACATCATTAACAATCATAAATTAAACATAGAATCATATACTAAATTTCATAGACATTCATGCATTCACACATACATATATCAATATAATATATTTCCATTTCCACATACTTAAGATTGCTTAAAATTATATAAAAGTTATATAAATTCTTGGGAATGTCTTGAAACTTAGTAGAAGAAATGATAAAAGTATAAAATAGTATAAGGGAAACTAGCCAATTATTGAGCCCATCATTCCCCTCAACTAAAGCTATTTCTTATCCTTAAGTAGCTTCAAGGTTGAAGGTTGTACTACAAGCCTATTTCTCTAAAATCCATAGCATAGTCCACTCCTTTACCATGCTTTAAGTAGTAACCTTGTTGATCTACAATCTTTGCCAATATATTGTCTTTTGCTGTTGCATCTTCCTTTCATTTCCTCCATATCCAATGTGGTATGGGGAACAGGAGGATAGAAGGATGAAAGGTGAGTGGGAACCAAGAAGCTCCATTCCTGAGGGTAATTGAAATGTATTTGTGTGACTTGTGAATCATTGTTGTATAATTGTAAACAAAATAGGGTTCCTTCTTTAGTTCTTGCATGTGCTCGTTTCATCTACCTTAGGTAAAGTTAAAATATTTTGTAATGGTACCTACTGCCAGTCCCTTCATTCACTTATAATCATTTTCTCTACAATCCATAATCTTTTCTTTTACTCCCCTATGTTGTATAAGTTCTAACCACTAGTCTACTATTGCATTTGGGTCTGCTACCTCCTCTCTTAGCTATATAGAGAGAGACCTCTCTCTCTCTCACATGATATTATTGTAACAATTCCCATTTTGATGTTCATTTATGACATAAGAATCTAGAGCCCTAATCTGGAGATCTCCCACAAACATTAGTGGGTTTTATGCAATATCATATGAAAGGACAAAATTCTGCAAATAGAATTCACACAATTGATCTTGCATTTCAAGTGTAGAACTTTGGAAAGTTTCTAAAAATGAATATCTTGAATTCATTACAATAAGGAGATCACTAATTATCTGAATGAACTAAAAACATAAAAAAAATTCTTGCAAAAACATGGTATATACCCTAGTAAGAGGTCTACATCCCATCATTTGAACTGTTTTGTCTACCAATTCCTCAATTTTCACATTTATTCTTTTTACCTTTGTTTCCCGCTTTTCAACTATCTTGGCATGTGTAGATATAATTTCTATTGTCTCCTTTTCCCAATATTTTTCTTTTTGGGAAAACTCTTGTGTTTTCTTTCACAAATCTATGCCCAATGACAGAACAATAGGTATAGTGGGGGTCTTTATAGGTCCAATTGAGCTCTTAGGAATTGGATCTTTTCCATTTGTTTCAATCATGGTAAGTTGTGCCAAAATTTCTAATTTTTATCCATGCTCAAATTTATGGAGTTTTTCTTCCAACTCCCTAATCCTTGCATCCCTCTCACTATCCTTTTGTTGGTATGTTTTTAGTTGGTCTTCTATCTGTTTAATTCTTTGCAAGGCCTCTTGCAGTTCTTTTTTGTGTTTCTTTCTTCTAAAAAGAATTCTTCTTTTTCCAAAAAAAACTCTTCTCCTACCTCCTCTATACACATAAACCCTTCTGAAATAGGGCTCTTTGGAGATATTATTCTATTCTTTTTAGCAACAAATATGTCTTCTAAATATAAGTTAGAAGTACTAGTAAAATACAGGGGTTGTACAATTGATGTTCTTATATCATCACTAGGGAATTTCCCTTTGAATTTATGTCTATTTCAATCATCACAACATCTTCCTTTTGATTTTTGTCTTTCCCTTTCATGGGCCCCTTTTTCCTCAGGCAATGTGATTGCCTTCTTGATTGTGTGGGCCTCTTATACCCCTTCATCTATGTAGAGATAGAAGCCATATTTTTTCTTTTCTTTTCTTTTGGTGGGCTCTTAATGGAAGCTAGGGTTTTTTGATCTTCTTTAGCTACAAAAATCTTAGTAGAGGCTGCAAACTGAGTTTCCTTCAGTCCCTAATTTTTAGGTTCCTTTGTGTTGTAGGTAGGTGTTGCAATAGGGGAACTAGAGGTTATTTCTCCCTCAGTTGTAGTTGTAGAAGGTTCTTTTGATTCCTATTCTTGGCCCCTTTGTTATTCATTATGCATTGGAATAATGTTTTTGATGTTGTTACAATTCAAAAAATATTCCCAAGATACATTGGGAAATTGAACTTTAATACTTCTCTTAGCCAATAAAGTAACTAGATAGAAATGTGAAAAATTTGACTAATTTCTTTTCCTCTTGTATTCTGATGACATTCTTTTCAACAAATTATACAAAAAATTTGGAACATTTACTAGCCTTTGATGGCGTAAATGACTAAGTAATTTAAAATACATTATGTATAATAGTGATTGCCTCCCATCACAAGTTAGATACGTAATAATGTGTGTGGCTATAGAGGCCTAAAGTCAAGGTAGAGATAAACATTTTGTATCTTGTGAGGAGGAGTCCAAATTCTCACTTGAAAAGGAGAACTCATTTTTGGATGTGATTGCATCTGCCCTTATTGGAAACTCTTCTCCACTCCTTGGAAGACCTGATACTTCTATAATAGCAGCCTTTGATGCATTCACTCTTAATACCCTAAAAATTGCCTCATCATTTTGCAAAGTGCTGGAAAACTATTGGGTCATGAGTTCATTGAATACTATGAGTTTAAGGAAGTAATCCAACCATATTACCTATTGGAAAATAAGCACACATTACCTGTCCTCTAGCAGCAAATTATAGGCTACTGGCCCTCTCCTTATTATGTCACCTCCCATTGTAATGCCTCAACTGCAGTCACTTTCACTAGTTCTATTTTGCTTTGTTTTTTTGTATCACCCAACTCTCCTGTATCAACCAATTCTGCACTAGACACCTCTTCTCTCTTTTGAACTCTTCATTTTTCCTGAAAATGGTAGAAAATTAAATTTAAAAAATTAGAAATAACTAAGGACTATGGCCTTTGAATACCCCCCAAACTAAAGATGCTAAGTTTCTTCAATTAGTAGGTATGGAATGAGCGGAAGTAGTGGAAATTTAAATGTGAAGTTGGAAAGCATGCATGAATGAGAAATATTTACAAAATTAGTAAACTTCAATGTTAATAATGAGAGTTAATGCGAAGAGTACCTGTTGACATGTGAAATGAAGTATGGAACACGTGAAGTTGATAAATGCCACCATGTAACATGATTTAAAATGATATGAAGTGATGTATATGAACTGGGGTAGTTATGGTTTGAAGTGTAATTGAACATGAGTGAAACACATGGCAATGAAGTTGGAGTGAGGAATAAAATATTGCACAAAGTACTTGATGGGAAAGGTGAAATTTATTACATGGTATTGATGATGCGAAAAAGGTGATTTGATTGCTAGTGTGATGGAATAATGAAGATGCATGTAATAAAAGTGAATGATGGATGCTACTGACATAGGTGAAAGGATGGATGTGCGAATGCTATGGGTTGGTGAATGAAATAGGTCCCTTCTGAATATTGTTCCTTGGGGTGATGTTACAAGTCTCATGAGTGTTGTTGCATGTTCAAAAAGTGAAGACTTCTAAGTGTCACTTGTGCTTGTGTGTGCATGTGATTCATGTTTTGAAGATTATACTTGTAAAATAGCAGGAGGCGAGTTGTGAAGCTCATTTGTTGATAATTCTGATGAACTGCTTGTTATTATTCATGAAGTTTGTATTTTTTATTCAAATTGATGTCGTAAGGATAGTATGAAATTATCCTTATGTAATGGTCTCTTATAGAGTTTCAACTAATTGCCATTAACTAACAATGAAAATCTTACATCATCAATAGTTTGTAACTGAATTGCTCTATTGGGAAAAATGGTTTGAATTTCATATGGGCCTAACCATATGGTTTGTAATTTACCTTTGTAATCCTTATACCTTGAATCATAAAGTAGTGCCCAGTCACTTGTATTAAATTTCTTGGTCATGCCATTGCATCCTCTATTTTTGGATGATCTCAGTATGGTGTATTGCTTCCATGCGTATCTTGTCCAATGCATTTAGGTTATACAACCTCTCCTTTTGTGCTGCTAATAAATCCATGCCTAATTATACTAATGTTCTTAGAGTTTTATATTCAAATTCTATTGGAAGGAATACCTTTTTCCCATACACCAATTCATATGGTGTGAAGCCTATTATTTTCCAGGTTGTCGTGTAAGCCAAAACTGCTTTAGATAATTTGGATACCCAATCCTTCCTGTGTATTTGCACTATTTTTGTAAGGGCATTTTCTATTTCCCTATTAGTCACTTCGACTTGACCATTTTATTGAGGGTGATAAGGTGTATAATTTCTATGTCTGATCTCATATTCCTACACTAACTTGGTGATTTGGTTTGAGGTAAATTGTGGCCCTTGGTCTATCACTATTCTCTAGGAACACCATATCTTGTAAAGATATCCTTATAGAGAAATTTAGAAACATTTCCATCCATTGAAAATTGCAAGGATTTGACCTCCACACATTTTTCAAGATAATTAGTACAAACCAATATATATTCCTTATTGTTGGATGTTGGAGATATAGGACCAATAAAATCCAACCCCTATTTATCAAATGGTGTAATTACCAAATATGACTAGAGTGGCATCTCATCTATTTTTGTAGGTTGTCCCATCCTTTGACATCTATCACATCTCCTTTTTTATTTGACTACATCTTTGTAAATTTTTGGCCAATAATAGCTAGTAGTCAAGATTTTAAGAGTTTTCATCTTTGCTACAAATTTTCGTCCACAAGGTTCATCATGACATGCCTTGAGAATATCATAGAATTCATCCTCTCTGATACACCTCCTCATTATATTATTAGGACCTGTGTAAAATAATTATCCAACTACCCATAAATAAGGAAAACTTTTCTAAACTATGTCTTTTCTCCCTTGGTGAGAGATGTGGTAGTGTTTTCCCTATGTAGAACCCCAATCCAAATACTTGCAAAACACAATAAACAAAAACAATAGAAGATAATATGCAAGTAAGAACAAGGATTCCCCATGAAATCCATTAGCAAAGCTTCAAATAGGAAATAAAACAAGAATGAAATGAAAGAACAAGAAAGTAAGCTAAATACTATTGAAAGCAATGCAAACTCTTGATCCCATGGGGGAATTGGTGCCAATTTGATGCGAAAATTGGCCCTTTCCCAACTCCAATGATGAAATGGTGATTTGGTGATGAAAGTTGATCCACTTTGATGAAGGGTGATGAGTGCTCCAAGATGAAAATCTGCATAACCTAGCTACAAATTCGAAAGTATGGATGAAGATTGCTAAATATTTGAGCATAGTAAGTTTACTCAAATTGTGGATGATAAAATGAGGAGATTAGCCTCTTATTTATAGAATTTCAAGTTGAGGAGATGTCCAAAATAGAGCAATGTGGGACTAAATTTCATCCAATGGCAAAGTGCCACTTGTCAACATTTGAATGGGCCAAAGATGTGCAAGTTTTGATCAATGTGCCAATAAATGCCAATATTTGAATTTTGAAATTGTTGAAATGACATGTATGAGGGAAAGAAGGTGCATTGAATGCCACTTGGCTCAAGGAAAAAGGAATTTGTAGGTGGAGAAAATGCCTTGTTGGAAGGAAAAAGTCCACTTGGATTTTGAATTCAAATTTGAGGAATATTCCTTAAAAGATGCCTTGTTGAAGAAAATAGAGATTTAATAAATCAAATAACTCTATTTTCATGTGCAAGTGGCAAAAGATGGAGGATGGGACATGAGAAGAGATTAAATTAATCAAGGTTAATTAATTTAATGAAGGGATTAAATGATGTGACCTATTTGACTTAAATTTGTGAATTTATTTAAATCAAATATGAGAAGAATATGATAAAGGATTAATTAAATAAGGAATTTTGATATATTTAATTAAAAGAGATGATGTTAGATTAAACTAAATAAGGTTTTAATTTATTTAATTTAATAGATAGAATTTAGAGATTTATTCAAATAAAATTAATTATTTAATTAAATAAGGATAATTAGATCAGACTAGTTAATTTAATTATTGAGAGAGGATGAATTAATTAGATAACTAATTTATTTAATTTAGGAGAGGAATATAAATGAATTTAATCAAATAAAGACATTTGATTAAATGGTTAGATCGAAGGATGATTTGGGATGAATCGATGTTAGTGGTTAGGATCAGATGTCCAATGTCAATCAGTACATTTTACGTGTCTACATTTTTCCCCTCTTTGAAGCAATGCACTCGTTGCATTGGTTCAAAGAATAAACAGTCTCCATCAAAGCCAAGATTTTTTCATTTTCAAAATTTTGCCCAACTGCTACCCCGACAAGAGAAAACATGCTAATATATTGCCCCCCCCTCGAGAGATTGGACAAAAATTTTGATTTTTGGGTGATCTCGCGAAAAAAGAGGACAAGGTGTCCGATAGGTCCAGAAAGGCTCCAAGAGGCCAAAAATGTGTCTAAACACAATAAAACAATATAAAACAGGCCTCAACCGAACAAACACAAGTCTAAGAGCTCAATACCTTAGCAAGATAGCCAAACAGGGTCAAAAAACCCTAATTTTCAAGCTTAAAAAGGCTCAGAGGGGTCACTTTCGATTCATTTTCACACATAGCCTTTTAACGATTCTGCAATTTGAGCTTTGACATTCCAACGAGATGGCGCAGTGACAACTTTCGATGCACATTTCTGATTGAGTCTGGACATACTAGCGACCTCTCGACATTGGGGCGCCGGTAAGTGATCCTTACTTGAGCTTCGTTTTTCATTTTTCGTGCTTATTTTATGCTTTTAAACTTAGCTTCTTTGCAGCGGTACTATATAGCGTCACTCAAATTTCAAAGTGCACTGTTCGGTGGTCCAAACTGGCTCGCCATCGCAGAATGCACCGCTACGGTGGAGTTTGGAGTTTGGAAACAAACTTCAAACTCTGACACTCATGCTATCTCCAACGGGGGCATTTAAAAGTGCGATGCGACGGTGCTTTTTATACTAGAATCTTTGCCAAACTATGCCACTTTTTAGAAAAATGCACTGCGGTGGTGCTCTTTCAGAGCTTAGCACTCCAACGTCGCAGTTTGCAACTTTCAAACTACGACGCCTTCATAGATAGCAACGTTGGGGTGGTTTTTTGGACGCTTGAAATAAAATTTCTTAAAATTTTTAATATGGCAACCTTCCTTGATGCAGGACGTGGCGAGGGAGCTCTATTCTTGGGAGCACAGATCACGAAAGATTTTTGGTTACCTGCGAGACCTTAGCGACAAGGAGCAAGATTGGCTATGGGACATGGGGCTGTGGTACATTGCTTACGCAGCACCCGTGCAGACCCACCTTGGGATGATGTCAGTGCTTACTAAGAGATGGCACAGTGAGACCTCGTCCTTCCACCTTCCTATTGGTGAGGCCACCGTCACTTAGAGGATGTGTGGCACATCCTTAGATTTCCGATTCATGGTCGGCGAGTTATTTTTGATATGGATGTTAGAAAAGACGCTTGTCATTTAGTCCTTGCCATAGATGAGGTTATGTTTTGTGAGGGCCAGATAGAGATGGAGTGCCATAGGACACTCACATCACCATTCTGTCTAGTGGTTGTAGCGATCATCTTAGGTCTCACTGCCTCGGATCAATGAGGCCGATATTTCAGTCCTGGCTGGGGGCTTTGCTGGGAGCAGATGGTTCGCAGCAGACTAGTTCATTTTGCATGGGGGCCTATTCTTCTAGCCTCCCTTTATAGGGACTTACATGAGTATGTCTACCTCGATGACAAAGCACTTGGAGTAGGTGTCACGCTTCTCCACATGTGGGTGTGGGAGCACATCGTCGTTCTCTGACCGTGAGTCGTTGTAGTGCCGATGGGGCCTGATGATCCCCTAGTATGGCGTTACAGAGGTGGTGTGTCCTTTACACACACAGGTGAGCACAAGATTCCTTACTAGAGGAGGGTCCTGGATGATATGCAGGTTTTTACATGGCACCTGTACCTTGGTTTCCCTGGATGGGCCGACGATGCAGAGCAGATATTCTTTACCTGCCAGGACCAGTTTATGTAGGGGCGAGAGCATACGATGGTGGAGAGATACCTGCCCGAGCATGTTCAATGCCAGTTCGGTGAGGCACATGACCGGCTAGATGATGACTATGTGGTCATATTTTCCCGTACGGTATCGCAGGGTGCTTGGGGGCAATACATTCCTACTTCCGAGGTGGTGGACAACTTTAGATAGTTGGTGGCCTGGCCGTGGGTATATGATCAGGGACCTGCAGATCCAGGCATGACACAAGCCTACAGAGATTGGTTTCGGCCACCCCTGCGGTTGACAGTTCCAGGAGCACCCTTCGCTTGATGAAGATCAAGAGGCAAAGGGGGAGGATGAGGAAAAAGAGATTGTGAGCGATAGGATCAATCGGTCGGGGTTCCAATTCAACTGGTCCAGGCTGATGTTCAGATGCAGGACCAAGAGCAGGTGCCAGCCAGGTAGCAGGATCAGGCAGATGCACCACCACAAGCTGAGGGTGAGGATCATCCTCACGTGCAACTCACATGAGCACAACCAACAGGACAACTAGATCCTTGAGATGCACTGATTGCACAACTGTAGGCTTAGGTTTAGACCTTGACGACGAAGAGGGATCAGGCCAGGGCTGAGAGAGACCATGCCATTTTGTAGAGGCATGCCGTAGAGCTATAGGCGACTGCAGAGATGGGCTAGAGATAGCAGCTGGAGAGCATGGGGGCCTCCTCCTCTCAGAGCACAGTGTCCCTTCGTTCTTACAGGGAGGTTGTCCGAGGGGCAGACTATTATCGCCTGCATTATCATCAAGCCATACCCAAAGTAGAGTGGACCCCATATTACTCGTAGCGTACCAACCACATACCAATAGAGGGTCATGGTGACAAAGGTGAGGGCAACAAATAGGAGGGATAGGCCTCATTTTGATTGAGATGATATTCTTTCATGCCATATGGGCTATTTTTGATAGCCCGTTGGGCCTTTTGTACTTATTGACACACATGTACAGTGATCCGATTATTTTGTACTATGACAGTTACTCGATGATGATATATATGAGATGATGATGTTGATATGATGTGATGTGTATCATTTATTTATGAATTTATGGACGGTTCTATTTCTATATTCTATGCAATCATGTTATGATGTTATGATATGTATATATGGATGCATTTCTTTTTGATGATGTATGCATTATTAATAGATCCATATTATGTTGTTAATACATGATATGCAAATGAATTTATATGATATGTGATATGGGATGGATGATGTGTATGTTTTGATGATGATGTAATTTATATGATGATTTATGTATGTTGATGCAAATGTGAAGATTTTAAGATGCTTAGAATAACAAATCTATATTATCCTAAACATGTTAAATGATTGTGAGATGTATGTGAGATAGATGATGTGATATGCAAAATGGAATGATTTGTAGAATGAATATGCAAAAATGATTGCGATGTGGTTATATATGAGATGTTCTATATGATATGGATGAATGATGGACAATATGTATGTTTTTATGATTATGTATAATGCAATGTGAATGCAATGGTCATGCTCTATATGATATATCTTGATGATGTAAATGAGATGGTTTTATGATGCTAAGAATAACAAATATATATTATCCAAAACATGTTAGATGATTGTGAGATGTATGTGATGCATTTATTAATGATGTAATGTGATGTAATATATGAAATGATATGTTAGTGCAAAGTAGTATGATGATGCTTTATGTTATGCAAAATAAATGTAATGTGAGAGATGACTTTATGATGTTTATGTGATGTGAATGTGTATGCTTGTAATGCAATAGATTATCCATAATGTTCTCGTACCTATTATGTTTGATTATGCAGTAGATGGTAATATGAAATGATTTATGAAAATGAATGTTATGCGATGGTTTATGTGATGAATGCAATGTGATGGAAAAAATGGATGTAATGTGATGAAAAATGGACGTGCTTATTTATGAAAAATGTGTATAATAACACATTTATATGATGATGAAGATGCAATGCATATGTTTCCTAAATGATATGTTATGCAATATGCTAACGATTTGTGGATGCAGGATTGATGATGATGATGATGACGACTAACTATCATAGTACCTTGTTAGCGTGAAGAGCAAGAAGGGATGAAAGAGAAGAAGACATTTCAACAAGACATAAGCTGATGAATATGCAAATGATGATGACTACTTTCCGAGGAGTTAGGATTTTTAAAGGGCCAATTTCCTTATGTTTGATAACACACGTGGTACGATGCATCAAGGTATAGAGAACCGGGATGGCATTGTACCTAGTGTGATGGACTTTGACTTGACAAACATATAGGAGTATTCTTGTTCACACTTGACATATGAAAACCTTGCTAGGATGTACTTTAGAAGTTTCAAACATCTCAGACCAAAACATGGAAAGGTATAACCTATCAATGCAATAGTCAACAAGCTGTCCAAAACATCCTCCTTACATTTCTAACAAAGAAAGTATTCACCAAGTTATATTACAAGAATGTCCAACAAGCATAGCAGACAAAATATAATGATCATTGCCCCATTCATATTTCTCTAAATCCTCTGTTCGGATATCATCGAGAGGTCCTTGGAATGAGCGTAATAAGATAAGTCAAAAGACAAAGATAAAGTAAACAAACAAGCTGACGTTCTTCAATACCGCTAGCCAAAATGGAATGTGTTTTCAAGGATAAGAATCAAAACTATTGCCAAAAGATAATGCCCATTGTAGGAAGGATACATTCTAGGACATGTTAGTGGATGACGACACGTCATTTCATTTATCCATAGTGTTTTTTCTGATAAATAATTCCCATTGTAGGAAGGATACATCCTAGGACATGATGTTATTAGATGATTGATATGGGACTGATTGGATGATGGGCTATCGACACAAAGAGTTGACCAACTTGTTTACGTACTGACTTAAACCTGAGACTTGACATTTTGAGTTTTACTTTTAACCTGCTAGACTTGTTTCTGATTGTTTCACCAAAGGTTGAGGATGACGATTGTTTATTATGAGTGGTGTTTATTGTGAGTGCAAGCGAGATGAGACAGATGGATTTTTTCAAATATTTGGATGTTTTTGGAGTTTTGCAAAAAAAATTTTTGAGGCTGTTTTTGGTATTTTTTGAGATTTTCAAATGTTTTGATTTTCGATTTTCTAATGTTTTGGGGTTTTCTAAGATTTTGATCGAGACTAACCTAAGGACCTATCCTAGGGGCCTCTGGGTAGATCAACAGATTAGCCTTGCCCCATTATACACAAAGACCACGAGTTCAACCGATGACTTGACCGATTTACGATGATGATATACACGATGAAATGTCAATTTATTATGATGAACTCCCAAAGGATTGACCTAAGTGTCTCGGGGGATCAAAGATCAACCTTGCTCTCGTTCAAGGCTCAGAGACCCATAGTTTGACAAGACTTTATTTTGAATTTTTGACTTGTTTTGGGATTTTGATATGTTTGAATGTTTTTGGATTTTGTAATTTTTTGTTTTTGGATTTTCTGATTTTTTGATGTTTTTTGATGTTTTTGGATTTTCTGATGTTTTTGGATTTTTTGGATTTTAGGACTTCAAGAATATACACGAATCTGATCCGATGAGAACATGTCCCCAACATGATGCAATAGACTACTCTGATAAAGGCAGGACAAACTAACCTTGAGGATGGGCCAAGTAGTACTAGGAGTGATTATGATACAAGCACAAGACCAAGCTATGGTGTGGATGTGGGTGGATGAGTGATGGATGGAGATCCGAATGCAATGGATGATGGAAACACAATGGATGGATGATGCAAAACAAGCCGTAAAGATCTTAGTGGATGGAAAGTGCTTATTTACACAAGGCGCTTGTTTGCCAAGTTTTCACCAAGGTACTTGTTCAAAGTGCCACCGAAGTGGTTTTCACTAGAGGACGATTTTTCTCTTTATTGTTTTTAATCCTTTTTATGATTTTTTTGGATTTTTTTCTTTTTTGATTTTTTGTTGTCACCAAGATGCCTAGTTGCCAGGTTTTCGCCAAGGTAACCATTTTTTCAGGACATTTTTTGATTTTTTTTGATTTTTTGGTTCTATAACTTGAAAGATTAGGCATAATTTTTTTTGAGATGAGAGCTGTTCATAGGGTCTTGCAGAGTTTCCGCTTTGGGTGTTGATAATTGATATGCCCCTAACTTATAGCTTGCTATGATAACAAATGGTTCCAACCAGTTGGGTTCAAATTTTCCTTTACTGTTTGGATTTGGGACGTTCTTTTGATTCTCCTTTAGTACCAGTTCTCTGACTTGGAAAGTGCTGCTTCAAATTTTCTTGTTATGACTCCTCTTGAATCTGTTTTGATAGGATTGAAATTGATTTAAAGCATCTATACGCTGCTCATCCAATAGTTCCAACTCATTCAGTCTTGATACTCGGTACTCCTCATCCGTGATGAGGTTTTGCAGTGATATTCTTAGTTACAGGAGCTCGATCTCAATGGGGAGTACTACTTTTGATCCATAGACCAGGGAGAAGGGGGTGGTGTCGGTGGGTGTGCAGATGTTGGTTCGGTAGGCCCAGAGGGTGGGATTGAGCTACAAATGCCAGTCACGACCTGCGTCATTGACTGTTTCTTGAGGATCTTTAAAATGGTTTTATTTGTGGCTTCTGCTTGGCCATTGCCTTGGGGATAATATGGGGTGGAGAAGCGATGCTAGATTTTAAATTTTTCACACAAGTTGCGGACATCCTAATTCTTAAATGGTGTCCCATTATATGAGATAATGGCTTGTGGGACACCATAGCAGCAAATGAGATAGTTTAGGATGAACTTTGATAGCTGCTTCCCAGTTATATATGTCATGGGTATGGCTTCCACCCACTTGGTAAAATACTCAGTGGCGGTGATGATGAACATGTGGCCATTAGATGAAGTGGGAGTGATTTTTCCAATGAGATCGAGTCCCCACTACGAAAAGGGCCATGGTGTGATGATGGGATGAAGTTCTTGAGTTGGAGCATGGATGAGGTCCCCATGTTGCTGACATTGTAGGCACCTTTTGATGTAGTCATGTGCATCTCTTTCCATTGTAGGCTAATAATAGTGCATCCTCAACAATTTATTGGCTAGGGTCATTCCACTCAAGTGTGAACCACAGATGCCATTATGTACTTCAGTTAAAGCAGGTTAATGCCTCCTCAGTGTTTAAACAATGTAGTAAGGTTCCTTTTATGCTCCTACGGTATAGGGTATCTCCTAGAATGACAAATCAGGATTCCTTTTTGACAAAGGTTCATTTTAAGGTTGAGGGTAAGTCAACAAGTATGACACCTATTCACAAGTAGGTATAAATGTCATGGTACTGGGGATTACCGGGACCAACAAATTCACACACAAATTCTAATTCTGGTACCTCGAATGTGGGCACGAGAAGCTGTTCTACCAAGAATTCATGTTTTAGAATGTTGTGAGGGATGTCCAGTAAGGATCCAATCATTGCCATGACATCTGTTGCTCTGTTATTGGCTCTGGGTATCTACTCAAATGTGATCTCGATAAAGGGTTCCTTAAGAGTCTCCACTAGTTTCTTGTATGGAGTGAGTTTATCATCCTTAGTTTGGTACTCACCGTTTACTTGGTTTATTATCAGCTAAGAGTCTCTGTATACTCTGAGGGCCATGATGTGCCATTGCATTGCTATTATGAAACCTATGGTTAAAGCCTCGTATTCTGCAATGTTATTGGTGCAGGGGAACGCCAATTTATAGGGCCTTGGTATACAGTCCCCTTGTGGGGTGATAAAGAAGGCACCAAATCTTGATCCATGTTGTGTGTATGAGCCATCAAAGTAAAGTTTCCAGTGGTCGGCTATGTTGAGATTGAAGATGAATTTGTTTGGAAACTCTGAGATGAGAGGATTCTCTGAATAGATTGGTGCTTATGCAAGTTGATTTGCGATGACTTGGCCTTTAATTGCTTTATTCTCCACATATTCAATGTCATACTCTGATAGTATCATGACCCATTTGGCCATTCTTCCAGTGAGCATTGCCTTTGATAGTAAGTACTTAAGAGGGTCGATTTTGGCGATGAGTTTTGTTTTGTGTGCCAACATGTAATGTCTAAATTTTTGTGACGCAAACACTACTGCTAGACATGCTTTCTTGATGAATGAGTAATTTAACTCATGAACAACCATTGTTCTACTGATATAATATATGACCCTTTCTATCCCATTTTTGTTGTGCTAGGCTAGAAGAGCTCCAAGGGCTGTTGTTGTTGCTGACACAGAGAATTAATGGCTTTCTTGGGATTGGTGGCATTAGGAATGGTGGTGTAAGAAAATATTCTTTGATCTTATTGAAGGCTTCTTCACACTTTTTATCCCATTTGTACACTACTCCCTTGTGAAGTAGGTGAGAGTATGGATTCTATTTATCTGCAAGTTGTGCTATGAATCTTCAGATGGAATGAAGCCTGCCTTGGAGACCTCTCAATTGTTTTAGTGCTTTGGATGCCTCCATCTCAAGGATTGCTTTTATTTTTTTTGGATCTACCTCAATACCTCTCATTGATACTATGTATCCTAGCAACTTTCCTGATTGTATGCCGAAGACACATTTCTTTGGATTTAATCGGACCTTGTATTCCTCTAGCCTGTCAAAAATGGCACTTAAGGTTGCTTCGTGATCCTTCCTCTTTCTAGATTTGGCTAGTATGTCATCGACATAATCTTTGACAATTTTATGGATCATGTCATGGAAGATTAGTGTCATGGCTCTTTGGTATGTTGCTCCTGCATTCTTCAAGCCGAATGGCATCATATTCCAGTAGTAAGTCCCCCATGGACAAGTGAAAGTTGTTTTATGTTGGTATTCTTTAGCAGTCATTATTTGGTTGTATCTTGAGAAACCATCCATCAAGGAAAGCATTTCGTGTATCGCCGTCATGTCTACAATCATGTCAATGTTGGGCAATGGGAAATCGTCTTTTGGACATGCTTTGTTTAAGTCCCTTAAATCTATGCAGATTTTGATGCCCCCATCGGGTTTTGAGACATGAACCAAGTTTGAAACCCATTCTAGATAGTCTATCAGAAGAATAAATCTTGCATCTAATAGCTTCTTTAGTTCCATTTTGACTAGCAGGGCGATTTGAGGGTGCAAATAGGCTTTGCTTCAGGATATACTGCTAGGTGATGAACTACAATTTCTGGATCGAGCCCTGGCATGTCTGCGTAGCTCCATGCAAAGTTAACTTGTCTCTCTCTTAAGAAGGCTGCTAGGAGTTCTTGTTCTTCTGATAGTAATGATTCCTCATAGAATGTGATGTGTGGGGTCTCCTCTGTTTCTAGATTAACTAGATTTCACTTTTCTGCTAGGACTACTAATTTTTCCTGATGAAGATCTCTAAAAGGAAGATTGAATCCCCCATCCTCAGGTGCCTCAGAGAGGTTTTCACCATTGGATGCATCCTTTCTTTTTACTTTTTTCATGCCGGAGAGTGCCACAGTGTGGTTTTCACTCAAGGACTTAGATATTATTCTTAATTTCTCACTTTTGCGACTAAGGGATTCAATCGTTTACCCATAATAGGCCTGCATATCTAGCTCAATGATGAATCCTTCTTTGTGATCCTCACATGGAATGTTATCCCGTAGTCCCATGAATTCTGAGAGTGCCTCATCATTTTTGAATGTGTCAAGAAATGGTGGTCCTTGTTGGTCATAATTGATGAGTTGGGGGTAAACTAGACAAATTTCATGATCTTGATGGTTTGACTCAAAGGATAAGGTGCTAATCATGAGAAGGGTGGTATCCTCTAAAAGCCTAGGTAGGTTGGTTATGGGATCCTCGTCATCACTACTACTACAAACGTCAGCTATGTCAAATGTGAAGTTGTCTAAGATGCGACTTGTAGATACGGGTAAGTGAAGTTCGGCCGCAAATAGCTGAGGAGGATTATTGACCTTTATAACTGGAGGACTTCGACCACGAATGGTTATACTTGGAGGGGTACATCCAAGGCCAAGATTTCTCATTTACATCTCCAGAATGATAGGTAACTTATAAGCCTGTTGTTGTTTTTCCCAAGTCTCTAGTTTTTGTCATAGCGCATTGCGAGCATCATTTGCAAACCTTCTTTTGTCATCCATTGGTAGATTGTTTGTTGGTCTATTATCTTGGTCTAAGAGATGAGATGGGTCCTCCTCTATGACTTCTTGGCTGAGATCTCCCCAACTTTTGAAGTTGGGATAGTCTTCAGGGGATGTTTGAGATGTGGAAGCTTCATTTGATTGTGAACGTCCTCATGATTTGGTAGATTGTGGTAACTCTCCTACCACAAAATCATTTTTGGGAATCGTATAGTTTCCGTAACCATTATCCTAGATGATGAGTTTGATATCAGAGATGGTGGGAATGGTGGGAATGTCGGGTGTATTTGTTGCAGAAGTGGATGTGAGAGTGGCTGGATCAATGTATGGTGTTGATGGGCCTTCATCATTTTTAGGAACTTGAGGGATTTTGTAGTATTTTTTTCAAGGGTCTTGCAGTAGGAGAATGGTTCAGGATCTCCATGGATGGTGACCTCTTGTGCTTCATATGTGAATTTGACACATTGATGGAAAGTTGATGCTAACGCTTGCATTGCATGGATCTATGGATGCCCTAGGAGAATGTTATAAGGCAAGTTGAGGTCCAGGACTTGATAGGTGGTTTCCATGATAGATGGCCCTACTTGAATAGGGATTTTGATTGTGCCTTGGGACACTCTTTCTTGATCATCATATGCTCTGATTGTAATACCCTTTCCTTTGTCAATGGAATCCTCTAATATTTTTAACTATTTAATGAGCTTGAGGGAACAAATATTCAAGCTTGCACCTCCATCCACCAAGACTCGCTTGACTTTACTTTTCCGCACTAGGACCTCTAAATGGAGTGCACGGTTATGAGATGGTTGAGCGGGAAAGTCCTGATCGGAGAATGTAAGGAGGTTTGGAGTGGTGATATTTCCAACCATAGCTTGGAATTGTTCCGCATCAAGATCTGTGGGGGCAGTGGATGAATCCAATGCTTCCTCAAGGATTTTCTTGTGGGCAGATGAGATTTTTAATAACTCCATGATGGAGATTTGTGCTGGTGTTCTTTTTTGCTGATCAAGGACATTGTAACCATAAGGAATAGATCTTGAATTGGACATGAAAGTTCTATTTGGTTGAGATGATCCTGCGATAGTAACTTTTCTGCCTCTTGTGGTGACTCCACAATCGGCTTAAGCTCCTTTGATAGTGATTATTGTGTAGTATTCATCTAGGGAAGCAACGACAGTTTCGTACACATGATCCACATTTTTGAAGGTGCCTTTCCCCTTATCGGTGTTATTGTTCCCTTTTTTATTATGGTTAGGCATTAGATTCATGTATATTTTGAGGTTCTAGTTTCCTGTTGGCTGTTCCACATTTATGATTCTTTGATCAATAAGGTCTTGGACTATGTTCTTTAGTCTCATGCAACTGTTCGTGGTGTGCCCTTTGATTTTCTGGAAGTCGCAAAGTTGATTTTTGTTATACCATGGAGGTTTAACATCTAGTTCTTGGTAGTTCTCATAGGTGGGAATCTTGATGAGGTTTTCGTTGAGTAATTTCTTCATGATGACTTCGAGTCGTTCCTCGAGAGTAGTGTACTTCTGTTTGGTGAAGTTCTTGTTTCGCTGGGGTGGTCCTCTTTGGTAATTGATGTTATTGATCACTTGGTTGCTTGGTTGTTTTGTTGTTGTGTTCACATGATGGTTATTTTGATTATGGTTTTGGATTTGTGGTGCGGGTGTGTTTTTCAAGGGGGCACTTATGACAACTTTGACATCAATGACACCATCGTTCGTAATATTTTTTTTTCTTGCCCATGTGCGAGGTTTGTCATTGTAATTGGTGGGTGGGCAATTATTTTGTTGTTTAGGATATGAAGTTGATCCTCCAGGTTGTGTCATAAGGGCTCGTTCGATGTTGAGCGCCTTGGAAATCAACTGGTCATATGTGGTGATCCCTTGGACCTTGAGATGGAATGCGAAGAGGCCGTCAAGGTTGGACATGATGGTGCACACTTGTTGTTACTCGAGCATGCCCTATTTACTTTGATTGGCCTTGGATCACCATCGTTGCAGGAATGAAGCAAATGATTTATTCTTACCTTGTTTCAGAGCTGAGTTCTTCTAGACTAACATCCCTGGAGATGTTGCATGCATAGTTTTTGATGAATGCGTCTATGATTTCTTGGAATGTCTTGATGCCTATAGGTAGGCGAGAGAACCATTCCATGGCATGGCCAGCCAAACTCCTAGGAAATAGCCACATCAGATAGGTATCATCATACGTGACTTCCATCCAATGAACCTAGAATTCCTTGATGTGATCTTCAGGGTTTCCCATCCCACGGTACTTGTCAAACTTGGGAATCTCAAATCCCTTTGGGAATGGTTTCATCACAAGGCTCCAGTCGAATGGATAAGGACATAAGTTACTAGATGTTCTTATGGTTCACCCTAATCGAAGGTTGAGCACTTGTTGCGAGAGCAACCTGATTTGTGTTGTCACATCATTTTGTGGATTAGGAGGTGGTATGAAAGTGTTCTAAGGTGGTTCGCTAGTGGGTGTGATGGGTGGATTGGTTGATGTGTTGATTGGTGGTATTTGCACATTCTGTTGATCCATGTATGCTTGCACTTGCTGCTGTATAAACAATGCTTGTTGTTGGTCTTGTTGTTGTTGTGCTAGAATTTCCTGTTGTTGAGCCTATTGTTGTGCTTGTTTTTGTACAAACAACGCTTGTTGTTGGGATGCCAATTGGGTTGCTTCTTGTTGTTCTTGGTATTGTTTTATCGCTTGCTGATATGCTTGTTTTTGTGCAAGATGTTGCACTTGTACTTGTGCTTGGGATTGTGACACTTGTTGTTGCAATAAGATTTGGGCTTGAGAATCCTTTTGTGCTTGTAATGTGGCTTGGGCTGCTTGAGCAGCTTGAGCGGCTTGCTGAACAACTAGTTGTGCGGCTTGTTGAACAACCAGTTGCATGACTTTTTGTTTTTGTACTTGCAAGAATTCCTTTTGATAAGCAGCTTGCTGAGTGGCTTGCAATGCCATACTGTATTGGCTTCATATATTGGAGCTTGGTGGTGGTGGAGGTGGTGGTGGATTCAGAATGGTGCTTGTTGTGATGGTGAGAGGTGTCATCATGTTGGTGATTAGGGTTTGGTTGGTAGATGGTGTAATCGATGTGGTTGGTCCTTGAGAGACCATGCTTTGAGATGTTAGGGGGGTGGTTGATGATGTTGTGATTTCTTGTGTAGTTTTCATCTATTGTTGCAATGTCGATGACAAGTTTTGAGAGTTTGGCATTATGTTTTGATTGATGTTCGGGATGTTGGTTTGATTTTGATTGATATTTGGTAAAGGTGGAATCCCTAAGCCAAGTAGTGGTGTGGATAATGGTGGCAAAGGTGGAAGAGGTGAAAATGTGAGGGATCTGATCTCTTGAGAAAATGGCATAGTGTCGAAAATGCCCCCTGGTCCGAATATGTCACCCTCTCCTTGTGAAGTTATGGGGAGAGAGGTTTGGGGTGTTGCATGAAAGGATGATGACGATGGATCATTAGGATCATGGAAAGTGAGAGGGGTATACTTGTGTAACGGATTTTGGAGTATGTTTTGTTCCAAAATGGTGTTTGCATCCAATTCTTGATTATTGACAAGGGGGTGTTTTTGAATGACATTAAGAAATGCACTTCCCTTATTAACATTAGGTTGAGTTGGAGCAAAAAATGTTGTGATTTGCGAGATGTTTTGAGTGATTTGGGATGGGGGTGTAGATGAGATGGGGAGTGTGGATGAAATTGGAGGAATGACCTCTAAATATGGTTCCACTATAGAGCTCACGTCGAAATCAGAAGGTAGTTTATCCCCTTGTTTTGCTAGTTCGAGCATGTATAGTGAAGGGTTAAGTCTCATCATGATATTGATGATCTTATGGTTCTTCAGATTTTGGATCATTTCGATGATTTCCTCGTGTGACATCCCAAAGGTAAGATCTTCTTCTTGGTTTTCCTCTTGTGGATTTTGTGATGATGAGAGAAAGTTAGTCAAAGGATTGTTTGATTCAACGGGATCATTTAGGAGTTTGTTTGGCTTAGGTCACTTGAAGTGGGTGTTTATTTGTTGGCTTCCATGTTCTTCTTGTGTTGTGATCTAGTTTGCACCATAAAATAGGATTCAATTTTGAAGAATATAGGAGATGAATCTATAATTCTTTGGATTGATCTATCTTTAAGTACAAAAGAATTTTTTTTAGGATGTTTTAAGGATCAAAGGGTGATAATGATGTGGATGTAAGATGGATGTTTTGATGGATGATTGGAACTCTTGAAAATATTGAAGGGTATGTTAAACTTTAGGACTTGATTTGTTTTGGATTCGGATTTTGGTGGACTCATAAACTCTAAGAGGTTCGATGTTGTCTTAGAGTTAAATTGTTCACAAGATGATAATTTGTCTAGGTGTGAGAAGAAGGATTCATCTAAACACTCCTATCCAAACAAAATGATTTTGATAATGAACTCCTAAATCCCAAGATGTTGGATGTTATCAAGGGATGAATTTGTTCACAAGTTTTGATAATTTGATCAAATATGTGGAGAAGGATACATCTACACACATTCAATCAAACAAGGTGATTTTGGATTGATTTCAAATGCTTTGCCCAAAGTTTAACGTGAAGGATTTTTCCAAGATTTTTCGAAGAGTTGCTGATGAGATGATTTTGGTTTCGATGTTCAAAGGTGGATGAGGGTTTGATTTTGATCCTAGGATGTACTTAAAAAGACACTTGCTTACTAGACCTTGATATTGAAGAACATATTATACTTCTAAGGACCTGTATAACTAAGAAGTGGTTGAAACTAAGCATACATTTTTGGATACTTCTAGCACCAAATGTAGAACCCCAATCCAAATACCTGCAAAACACAATAAACAAACACATTAGAAGATCATATGCAAGTAAGAACAAGGATTCCCCATGAAATCCATTAGCAAAGCTTCAAATAGGAAATAAAACAAGAATGAAATGAAAGAACAAGAAAGTAAGCTAAATCCTATTGAAAGCAATGCAAACTCTTGATCCCATGGGGGAATTGATGCCAATTTGATGTGAAAATTGGCCCTTTCCCAACTCCAATGATGAAATGGTGATTTGGTGATGAAATTTGATCCACTTTGATGAAGGGTGATGAGTTCTCCAAGATGAAAATCTGTATAACCTAGCTACAAATTTGAAAGTATGGATGAAGATTGCTAAATATTTGAGCATAGTAAGTTTACTCAAATTGTGGATGATAAAATGAGGAAATTAGCCTCTTATTTATAGAATTTCAAGTTGAGGAGATGTCCAAAATAGAGCAATGTGGACTAAATTTCATCCAATGGCAAAGTGCCACTTGTCAACATTTGAATGGGCCAAAGATGTGCAAGTTTTGATCAATGTGCCAATAAATGCCAATATTTGAATTTTGAAATTGTTGAAATGACATGTATGAGGGAAAGAAGGTGCATTGAATGCCACTTGGCTCAAGGAAAAAGGAATTTGTAGGTGGAGCAAATTCCTTGTTGGAAGGACAAAGTCCACTTGGATTTTGAATTCAAATTTGAGGAATATTCCTTAAAAGATGCCTTGTTGAAGAAAATAGAGATTTAATAAATCAAATAACTCTATTTTCATGTGCAAGTGGCAAAAGATGGAGGATGGGACATGAGAAGAGATTAGGTTAATTAATTTAATGAAGGGATTAAATGATGTGACCTATTTGACTTAAATTTGTGGATTTATTTAAATCAAATATGAGAAGAATATGAGAAATGATTAATTAAATAAGGATTTTTGATATATTTAATTAAAAGAGATGATGTTAGATTAAACTAAATAAGGTTTTAATTTATTTAATTTAATAGATAGACTTTAGAGATTTAATAAAATAAAATTAATTATTTAATTAAATAAGGATATTTAGATCAGACTAGTTAATTTAATTATCGAGAGAGGATGACTTAATTAGATAACTGATTTATTTAATTTAAGAGAGGAATATTAATGAATTTAATCAAATAAAGGCATTTGATTAAATGGTTAGACCAAAGGATGATTCAGGATGAAGCGATGTTAGTGGTCAGGAGATTAGATGTCCAATGTCAATCAGTAAATTTTACGTGTCTACACCCTACAACTAGATAATTGGCTATTTCTGCATACCAAGGTGTGTTGAGAAATTATTTCCTCAAATGTATTGGCGTTCGGGTCTAAACCTTATCAGTTTGACAATGCAATGTCGATGGACCTTGAGTCCTATCTCATCAAAGTCTCGATGGACGTTTTGAGAGTTGGTTGATTGTGT
The DNA here is from genome assembly GCA_007258455.2 of Sequoia sempervirens. Classification (NCBI taxonomy): domain Eukaryota; kingdom Viridiplantae; phylum Streptophyta; class Pinopsida; order Cupressales; family Cupressaceae; genus Sequoia; species Sequoia sempervirens. Next base: position 100,498 of record VDFB02000581.1, on the reverse strand, counting down.
TTACATTTTATATCGATGGGACAATCACTCTTTAGTGGGAGTCTCTTAGTTTTCTCCTCAACAATTCGATGTAAGCCTTTTGTATCTTTGTCAACGAGACCTTGTAACTTCGTCAGGACATGGAATGCAATCTCCTTGATGACTTAGTGGTGACTTAGTCATTGCAGCCCGCTACCCTATGGTGCCTTGGTGGGACTGGGTTTGTACCACACAAGGGAGTGAGGAGTGGTGTCAATTGACTGACATGGACTATTTTGTGTCGATGTGGTTGACACTTTGGAGGTGGAGACCACTCAGTGGTTGCCATAAGCAAAACATTGATTGACGGTATGAGTAATATGTTTGTAGAGGTGAATTTGAAAGTTCAGGGAGAGTGTATAGGCTGTCTCTTCGATGGTTCGACATGGTAGAAAACCTTGATAGTTACATATTTTATGACCGTTTGCATATGGGATGGGAAATGACAGTTTCCTAGTAATGGTTTGGAGAATTGAACGAATGTAGAATAAGCTTAGTAACAAAAAAGTAGTATCTATATTGTAATGTTGTATGCTGAATGCATTGTAACAGTCAGGATACTGTAATAGAGATTGATCAGTGACTATATTTGAAGAGTTATGTAATCAAATACTACCAGAATTACTACTATAATTAACACATGTGAAGCATAAGTGTTGAGACTTTGTAATGTCTTTTTTCTATAATACAAAGAGACTATTGCTTGGTGTGTGGGTTTTTCTCCCGTAAGGGTTTATCCACGATAAAAATGGTGTTCAATTGTGTGATGTTTTAATTCTCTGTTATGTTAATTTCATGAAATGTGCATCTTAAGTGAATTGTAATTGTGAAAATTGAATGAACTTTTTGTATTTCTCTACTATAAAATGGTGTTAGGAAGGCGTTTTCATACTTAGCTTTCCTTACAAGTGGTATCAGAGCCTTGCCAGTTGTGTTATCCTTGTGGGTGAGTTAGGTTTTTTATGTTGATTTTTTTGAGTGAGTTTTGTAGAGAGAATCAATTTGAAAACTTGTTACAAATTTGAGATGGCGAGCACATCTGGAAGAATAGAAATTGAAAAATTTAATGGTGGAAATTTTGAGTTGTGGAAACTCAAATTGGAGGATTTACTTGTTGATCGAGATCTTTGGGAAGTAATTTCTGGAAATAAACCTGCAACAATGTCTCAAATTGACTAGGATGCAAAGGATCAAAAAGCCAAAGGTTTGATCAGACTGTGCTTGGGTGATTTTTTTCTCTTGAATATCCATGAGGAGAAGATGATGAAACTTCTGTGAAAGAGGCTGGGTGATATTTATCAGGGAAAATCACTGGTGAATAAGTTATTCTTGAGGAAGAAGTTGTACTCTTTGAAAATGGAGGAAGGGGCATTTGTAGTAGATCACTTGAATACCTTTAACATGATCATTGCTCAGTTGACATTGTTGGTGTGAAAATTGATGATGAGGATCGTTGTATGCTTATGTTATGTTCTTTTCCTAACACTTGTGATCATTTAGTAATTGCTATTGGGAGTAAAACAACCACTTTCAAGATGGAAGACATGGTTGCTTCACTACTATCAGAATAAATGCGAAGGAAATATTTTGAGATGGCCAAGGAGGCTCTTGCTATTTGGGGGTAGATCGAAGGAGAAAGACAAGAAAAAGGATAAGAAGTTGAAATACAAGTTAGAGGGGAGATCAAATTCTCCTGGCAAGAAGTCCAAGGTGAAATGTTAGAACTATGGGTAGACTAGTCACATCCGGAAAGACTATAAAGAGGAGAAGAAGAAAAATAAATCTAATTCTTCTAGTAATGAATCTTCTCAAAGTGATGCAGATGCCTTCATTGCAGCCTTGGTGACTCAGGCATGAAATGATGTTTGGCTAATCAAATCGAGTGCATCTTTTCACATGACCTCTCATAGAGGTTGGTTCTCTAAATACAAAAAGTATGCTAGTGGAAAGGTGTATCTAGGAGATGATTCTCACCTTGAAATTTTGGGCCATGGTAGAGTTCGAAATCAATTTCCTGGTGGAATAATTAAAGGAATAAATGATGTAATGCACATACCAGGTTTGGATCGTAATTTTTTTCCTTTAAGTAAGTTGAATGATGTTGGTGTACAAGTTTATTTTTCGAACGATATATGTAAAATTACTAGAGGTTCTATGGTGTTGGCTAAGGGTGCACGAATTGGCACTCTATATAAGCTAGATGCACATGTTGTACAATGTAATAGTGCTTCTGTAAAGTCATGTAATTCAGACCAAGTAGGGAAGTAAAATGTTGTACCTATGGGTGCAAACTCTTTAGAGGTGAAGCTCCCAGCTAAGAAAACAATGCTATGGCATCAAAGGCTCAACCACATTGGTGAAAAAGGCTTAAAAGCCTTGAAAAATAAAAGCCTGGTTGAAGGGTTTGATGACTGTAATCTTGAATTCAAATTTTGTGAACATTGTATATATGGAAACTAGCACCGAGTTTCCTTTTATTCGAGTCCTCATAAATCTTCTAGAATTTTGGATTACATTCATCCTGATGTATTTGGTCTAGTAAATGTACCTTCATTATTGAAATATGTGTATTTTTTCTCATTCATAGATGACTATTTGAGAAGGACATTTGTGTATTTTCTAAAAAGAAAAACAAAAGTTTTTAGTTAGTTTAAGGAATTTAAAACCTTGGTAGAAAATTAGACTGGTAGAAAAATTAAATTCCTGACGGATAATGGAGGTGAATTTTGTTTAGCATAGTTCGATAAGTATTGAAAATACCATGGAATTAAAAGACATAGGACTACTCCTTACAATCCACAATAAAATGGAGTTGCTGAAAGGATGAATAGAACATTGATGGAAAGGGCGAGAAGTATGTTGAGCAATGCTAGTATGGAACAAAATTTTTGGGTTGAGGTTGTAGCTACGATGTGTTATTTAATTAATAGATCTCCCACTTTGGCACTTGTGGATAAAACACCTATGGAAGTGTGGTTTGGTGGAAATCCATCTTTAAGACACATTAGAGTCTTTGTCTATGAGGCATATGCATATGTGGTGAATGAGAAAAGATCTAAATTGGAGAAAAAGGCAGTAAAATATATCTTCATCAATTATGGGATTGTTGTGAAAGGGTACAAGCTTTGGAATCCAATTACTAAGAAGTTGTTATACAATAGAAGTGTAATCTTTCGTGAGATGAAACCTTCTACAGTTGATCTATAGTCAAAGGTGAAAGAAGTAGAGAACAAGGAGGTAGTTGAAATTCCACTTACTCCAGAGAAGGAGGAACTATGCACTCTTGGTTCACTTGTTAATGAGGAGAGCTCAATGAACTCTAAAAATTATGATCATGAAGAAGAACCTCAACCTCATCCTCTGAGGAGGTCTACGCGTGAGAAGCGGAAACCTTAAAGGTTTGGTTTTTCTATGTTAAATTTCAATTGTACCTTTTCTTTGATTGCTAACACTGATGAGCCTAGGAATGTTAGGGAGGAATTGGATATGTCTAATTCAAGTTCTTAGTTGGAAGCCATCAATGAAGAAATGGCATCATTGAAGAAGAATGAAACTTGGGATCTAGTACCTTTGCCTGAAGGTCAAAAGCCTTTTGGGTATAAATGGGTATTTAAAAATAAAATCAGTCTAGATGGCAATGCTGAGAAGCATAAAGCAAGGTTGGTCATGAAAGGGTATTCCCAAGTGGAGGGAATTGACTATGGAGAAATATTTTCTTTTGTGGAGAAGTTGAATCAATCAGATTTCTATTCACTTGTAGTAGAGTATGAATTAGAGATCAAACAAATGGATGTGAAGATAACATTTCTTCATGGTGGCTTGAATGAAAAAATTTACATGTTCCAGCTAGAGCATTTTGTTGAAAAAGGTAAGGAAAATCTGGTTTGCAAGTTAAATAAATCTCTGTATGGTTTAAAATAGTCACTTAGAATGTGGTACCAAAATTTTGACAGTTATGTGTTGTCTTTGGGATTTGTGAGATCGAATTCTAATCATCGTGTGTATTTCAAGACTGAAAATGGTCAACTTATTATTGCCCTATATGTGGATGAAATGTTATTCATTGGGAATGTAAGGGTATGATATTTGATTTAAAATCTCAATTGTCAGCACAGTTTGAAATGAAAGATTTAGGAGCAGCTAGGTGCATTCTAGGGATGAAAATTAGAAGGGATAGAGGAAATAGAAAAATTTGGCTCAACTAGAGCAAGTATATTAATGTTGTCCTAGAGAGATTTAATATGACAAATTGCAAGAAGCTAGTTGTTCTAGTGTTGCAGGGAATGAAGCTATTTTTTGAAGATTGTCCAAAATCTCCTACTAAGATGGAGGAAATGAGTAGGGTGCCTTATGCAAGTGTAGTTGGTAGTTTGATGTATGCAATGATCTATACAAGGCCAGACATTTCCCAAGTAGTGGGAGTACTTAGTCGATTTAAGGATAATCTAGGAAGATCACATTGGAATGTTGTGAATAAAGTTTTTAGATATTTGAAGGGTACTACTGAGTACACCTTGTGCTATCATGGTTACTCTAATTTATCTTAGAGTTCAGTTAGCATCCATGGATATGTGGATTCGTATTGGGCAAGGGACATTGGCAACAGGAGATCCACCAGTGGATATGTGTTCTTGTTGAATGGTGGTGCAATTAGTTGGGTTAGCAAGTGACAAACTATAGTTACTTTTTCCACTACTGAGGATGAGTGTATGACAACAACTCACACATTTAAGGAAGCTTTTTGGCTTAGAAATTTGTGTTCTGATGTTGGTTTTGATGCAAGATAGATTGTTATTTGCTATGATAGTCAAAGTGCTATTTATTTGGTGAGAAATCTAACTTTCCATGCCAGGATGAAACATATTGATGTATAGTACCACTTTGTTTGTGATATGGTGGAGGATGGAAAAGTTAATCTAGAAAAGGTTGATACTCTGGCGAATGTTGTTGATGCATTGACGAATCCTGTGAGCATGAAAAATTTTAAATGGTGTGTCAGTTTGGTGGGCCTTGGGGCTTGTGAAATTTAATGACTTCAAGTGTTGAGAGGCACCAATACATTCTTCATCAAGTGGGAGAATGTTGAGAAATTATTTCCCCAAATGTATTGGTGTTCTAGTCTAAACCTTATTGATTTGATAATACAATGTTGATGGACCTCGAGTCTTGTCTCATTGAAGTCCCGATGGATATTTTGGTAGTTGGCTAATTGTGTTTACATTTTGTATCAATGGGATAGTCACTCTTCGATGGGAGTTTCTTAGTTGTCCCCTTGAAAACCTTATCTAAGCCTTTTGTATCTTTGTCAGCAAGACCTTGTAACTTCACCAAGACATGGAATGCAGTCCGCTCGATGACCCAGTGGACTTGGTCAATGTAACCTGCTACCTCATGGTGCCTTGGTGGGACTGAGTCTGTACCATGTGGGGGAGCGGGGAGTGGTTTCAACTAAATAAAATGGACTATTCAGTGCCGGTGTCGCTAACACTTTTGCGGTGGATACCACTCGGTGGTTGCCATAAACAAAGCATTTATTGACAATACAAGTAATACATTTTGAGAGGTTACTTTGAAAGTTCAGGGGGAGTGTATAGGTTGTCTCTTTGATGGTTTGACATGGCAAAAAGCCTTGAAAGTTACATAGTGTATGACCATTCGCATATGGGATGGGAAACGATGGTTTCCTAGTAATGGTTTTGAGAATTGAATGAATGCAAAATAAGCTTAGTAACCAAAAAGGAGTAGTATTTGTATTGTAATACTGTATGATAAATGCATTGTAACAATGAGGATATTGTAATAGAGATTGATCAATGACTATATTTGAAGAGCTGTGTAATCAAACACTACCAAAATTATTGTTGTAATGAACACCTGTGAAGCATAAGTGTTGAAACTTTGTATGTAATGTCTTTTTACTGTAATACAAAGAGACTATTGCTTGGTATGTGGGTTTTTCTCCCATAAGGTTTTTCCCACAATAAAACTAGTGTTCAATTGTGTGATGTTTTAATTCTCTGTTCTATTAATTTCATGAAATGTGCATCTTAAGTGAGTTGTAATTATGAAAATTGAATGAAATTTATGTATTTCTCTCCTATAAAATTGGTGTTAGGAAGGTGTTTCCACACTTACTTTCCTTACAAGGTGTATGTAGACATAGGGAAAATAAGTGCTCATCTAAAATGAATCATCTACAATATCCTCTTTTGAATTTGTTGGCAATCGAGAGAGAAAGTATGCTACTACATTCAATCTTCCTGGTTTGTTTACAATGGTAATATTAAACTCCTGAAGTAGCAACAACCATCTCGCAAGTCTGCCTCCAACTACTCATTTTTTCATCAATTAACTGATTGTTGTATGGTCTATGTGGATGAATAAAAAGTACCTTGTGATGTAGTCTCTGCATTTTTTGATTGTACATACTACTACTAATATCTCCTTTTCGATAACTATGTAGTAGGCCTTTCCCCTTGAAAGTTCTTACTGATATAATATATGGCATACTCTAGATTCCCTTCTTTCTATCCTAACACAACTCCAATTGCAAAATCAAAAGCATCAATGTGGATGTGAAAAGGAAATGTCTAATTTGGTCCTCTTAATACCAGGGTCTTTGTAAGTGTTGCCTTGAGAGCTTCAAAGGCATGTTGAAAAGAAGGTGTCCAATCAAACTTTACATCTTTAATAAGACAAACATTGGTGTTGCAATATTATTGAAATCTTGTATAAATCTCTTGTAGTACCCAACTGTTGGATGTTGTGGTTGTGTTGCTGATATGTGGTTTTCATTGATGTCAACACTATTAGCATTATTTTATTAAAGGTTGTATATGTCGAGGATATTGAGAAAATTGTTAAAGGAAGTGTTGTAGGTTGCCAGTGGAACAGTGAAGGTCATGAAGGTGTCTTGTATTGTATGTTGAAGATCACTTGTTGTGGAATAAAGGGTTTATTGTTGAGAGTATCTAGATCATCTACTAGGAGTTTTAGAGGTTTGTGTGAAGATTTGATCGTGCTATGAACAGTTGTGTTCTAATAGTATTTCTGTGGGTTTTGTTAGTGTTCGTGATTGAATTTTATGTGATTATGGTAATTTCTATTGCTGCAGATGATTCTCTATTAGTTCCTTTTGTTTTTGGATACTCCTAGATCATTCTCTATTCTTGTGGTACATTCGCGTTGATCGGTGTGCTCGTGGTCAAATATTTTTCTCATGTATGTTCGGGTTTTCACATTCTTGGCCGACATGATGGTTGTAACGTGTTGTGGATCCTTGAAGTTTAAAATTGAATGATTGGTGTGCTTGAGGATATTGTTTTGGGTTGTATCATAATATTAGCCAATGGTGTTTGATCCACATTGAAAATTTATTTGTAAATTTGGACTGACATTGTAAATATGTTTTATATTTTTTGGCCGACAAGGTTGTTGATGTAATTCCATGTTGCAGATATATAAGAAAGAATTGTTTGAGAGAAGAGTGCATAAGAGAGTGAATGTATGCCAGAGAAAGTGCAGATGTGTGAATAGTGTTCTAATCATTTGATTGCAGAGCAAAGTGAGAAGAAGTTTGAGCGAAGTGAAAAGAAGGTTTTTTGTGCTTAATTGGAACTGTAATTAGGCTCGCGTTGAAGCTATTTTCTCAGTTCATACCCTGTGGATCTAATCTAAATTGTTGTGTATTGTTGGGCAGTGAGCCCTCTTGTATTTGAGCAATGAGCTCTAGGTAGTGTGCTTGAATGCATGTGCATTCCCATTATTTTTCATTACACTTTTAATAGGGTATAATATTGTGGACTAACATCCACTATGGTTTTTCCCCTAATAGGGTTTCCATGTAAAAAAATCTTGGTGTTCTCTGTGTTTCTGATGTGTTGATTGTTTATGATTTATTGTTCTTTCATTAGATCTGAGATTAAGTTAAGTAAAGTTTGAAAAGTTTAAATATTCTGTGACAACTAATTCACCCCCCCTCTCAGTTGTTTGTCCTTTTTTTTCTTCCAAGAATTGGTATTAGAGCAAGTTCCTTTGAAGAAGTTTAAAAGCTTGAGGTGATCCGAGATGACATCATACAAGAAGGATAGTCCTAGATTCGATGGAACAAACTAATCATTGTGGAAAGCTAGGATGGAATGTCATTTGAGGTGTATTGGAGAACCCTTCTGGAAGATTACAAAGAATCAATATGTTATTCCTCAGAATGCTCATTCCACTGCTGATGAGATTAAAGAAGTTGAGAATAATGCCAAGGCTATGGAAGCTTTACTAAGTTCTCTAATAGATTCAAAAATGACAAATGTGATAGGTCTGAAGATAGCTCATGAGATGTGGACGAAGCTGGAAACTTTGTATGAATGAGATGTACATGTGAAGATGGATAAGCTACAGAGTTTGAAAGGAAAGTATGAAAATTTGAAGATGGGTGAAGACAAAAATATTTCTTCTTTTATGCAAAGAGTAAATGAAATAGTGATGGGTATTAGATGTGTCGGTGGTACCCTGGATGAGGAAGAAATTGTAGTTAAATTTCTCATATCATTGCCTCCCTCTTACAAATCAAAGGCTCATTCTATTGAGGAAACCAGATCATTGATGAATATGACAAGAGATACACTGATTGGTAAACTTGTTGCCTTTGAGTTGAGCGAATTTGGTGAATATGTTCCTAAGACTGAAACTGCATTTAAGGCTACTATATCCAAAAAAAACAAGCAAAGATATGATCCGGGAGAGTGTTCTAGAAAGTCATTCAAGTATGAAGAAGAAATTCAAAACAAATTGAATATGAAGAAAGAGAAGTAGAAGAATTGGAAGCACTAATTGTGAAGAAAGAAGGCAAAGGACAAGGTAAGTATAAAGGAAATTTTCCTATTAAATGTTTTTCTTGTAGTAAAATAGGTCATTTTGCATCAAGGTGTCTTGAAAGAGTTCCTAGATCTAAGCCCTACAAATCTAGATTTCAAAAGAGATGTTACTATGCTGAAGAAGGAGTGACTGATGATGAGTCTAATAAAGATAATGGAAATGAAGATGAATGGGTGTTCCTTGTTATTAAGGAAAATGGTCTGGTGGCTACTAAATCTGCTAAAGTTGAGAAAACTCTTGCAGCCCGAATTGAAGAAAAAGATGAGTGGATTATTGACAACGGTTGCTCACATCATATGACTGGTGATAAAAGAAAATTTGTAATTCTTGAGAAGTATGACGGTGGGGTTGTAAGATTTGGAGATAACAATGCTGGTGTGATTCATGGCAAAGGATCTATTCATCTTGGTGGTAAGCATAACACTGATGATATTCTTTATGTTGAAGGCTTGAAGCACAAATTGTTGAGTGTTGGATAGATGGTGGACAAGGGTTATGATCTTTAGTTCAAATATGGAAGATGCAGGATACTTGAAATATTTGGAAAAGTAATTACTTCAAGTAAAAAGACAGAAGGTAATATTTTTCACCTAAATGTTGCTAGTGAAAGTTGTTTATTTGCTCAAGTAGATGAAAGCTGGTTATGGCATAGGAGGATGTATCATGTGATTTTTGATAACATTGTCAAAGTAATTTCCACTCAAGCAGTAAGAGATCTACCTAAGCTAGTGAAGCTTGCTAACACAATTTGCAAGGAATGCTAGATGGGAAAACAACCTAGAGTTTCTTTTCAAAGCAAACAACATCATTCTAATGGATTACTGGAGCTGGTACATACTGATCTATGCGGTCCTTCCAGAGTCATAAGTTTTCATGGAGAAAGGTACTTTATACTACTTATTGATGATTATTCTAGGATGATATTGGTTGATTTCTTAAGAGAAAAATGTGAAACATTAGAAAAGTTCAAAATTTTCAAGGCCATGGTAGAAAATGAGAAAGGTATGAAAATCAAATGCTTAAGGTCAGAAAGAGGTGGTGAGTTCACCTCCAAGGAGTTCAATTCTTTTTGTGAAGAGCATGGAATCAGAAGACAGTTATCTGCTCCCCGAACCCCCCAATAGCATGGAGTTGCAGAAAGGAAGAATAGAACAATTCTAGATGTTGCTAGAATAATGATGATAGAAGGAAATGTGCCTCACATATATTGGAGTGAAGTTGTAAGCACTGTTGTGTACACTTTGAACCAGGTAAATGTCAATGGTAATTCTGGTAATACTCCTTTTGAACTATGGTTTGGTTATAAGCCTGCTGTTAGATATTTCAAGATCTTTGGAAATAAGTGTTATATCAAGAGAGATGAGGATATAGGAAAGTTTGATGCAAGAAGCGATGAAGGAATCTTTCTAGGTTACTCTACTAAAAGCAAGGCCTATCGATGCTATAATAGAAGATTAAGAAAAATGGTTGAGAGTGAAAATGTCAGAGTTGATGAGGATTCTACTAAATCATTCAGATACCGTGGATATGATTCAGATGACTAGGAAGATAGCACAAACAACGGGAATAATGTTCAGACACAAAATCAACTTCAAATTGTGCCATATGTTCTGGTAAAACAACTTCAATTTGTTTCCGTAAATCAAGGTAGTCAGGAAGCAGAGACAAATGCAAGTGCAAAAGAAGGAACAAAAGAACCAGAAGTTCGAGAGATTTCTAAAACTCCAAGGTATGTAAAGAAAAATCATTTTGAAAATAAAATTATAGGAGACAAGAATAAAGGGTTACAAACTAGAAGAAAAATTACAGAAGAGCATTGCCTAATTTCCAAGATTGAGTCTAAAGATGTCAATGAAGCTTGCAATGATGAACATTGGATGGAAGCTATGAAAGAAGAACTAATGCAGATTGAAAAGAATGACACATGGATACTTTTTCTCAGACCTAAAGATAAAAATGTGATTGGTACTAAATGGGTCTTTCGGAATAAGCTGAATGAACAAGGTGAAGTGTTCTAAAATAAAGCAAGACTAATATGTAAAGGGTATTCACAAATGGAAGGTATTGATTTTGAAGAAACCTTTGCCCCTTTTGCCAAAATTGAAGTTGTTAGATTATTTCTTGCTTATGTTGCATATAAGAACTATAAAGTCTATCAAATGGAAGTGAAGTCATCTTTTCCGAATGGTGAGCTAGAAGAAGAAGTATATATTGAACAATCAGATGGATTTCAACTGTCTGATAAGGAAAACATGGTTTTTTGATTGAAGAAAGACCTATCAAGCAAGCCCCAAGAGCCTGGTATGATAGACTGGAAAAATACTTATTAAAGCTTGGATTCAATAAAGGTACTGCTGACAACAGCTTGTATTTCAAATTGGATCATGACAAAGAGTTAATTATTGAGGTCTTTGTTTATGACATTATTTTTGGAGGAGATGATAATCTATGTATGAAGTTTGTTGATGAAATGAAGAATGAATTTGAGATGAGTATGATTTGAGAGATGAATTTCTTTCTTGGATTGCAAGTTACTCAACTAGATAAGGGGATATTCATATCTCAATCCAAATATGTGAGAGAGTTGTTGAAGAAATTTGGCATGGAAGACTCAAAGCCTATTGGTACTCACATGGTAACCAGATGCAAGTTAACACAAAATGATGATTCGCCTAAGGAGAATCAAACAAGATATAGGTCAATGATTGGTGGATTTCTCTACTTAACTCAGACAAGACTAGACATTATGAATGTTGTATGTATGGTTTCTATATTTCAAGCGGATCCAAAAGAATCTCATGTGACTCTTCAGGTATCTGAAAGGAACAGTTGATTTTGGAATTTGGTATCCTAAGGATGATGATCTTACTTTGAATGCATACACTGATGTGGATTGGGAAGGAGATGTAGATGACATGAAGAGTACTGGTGGTGGTGCCTTGGTGTCTTGGTTGAGCAAAAAGCATAATTTCATTTCTCTATCTATGACTAAGGCAGAGTATATTGATGCTACAAATAACTGTACTCAAGTGATGTGGATGAAATAGATGTTGAAAGATATCAGAGTAGTATATGATGAACCTATTGCCATATACTGTGACAACTCAAGTGCAATTAACATATCAAAGAATATGGTGCTACACTCTAAGACCAAGCATATATCAATCAATTTTCACTTCTTGAGGGAGAAAGTGAATGAGAAAGAAGTCAGACTAGAGTATGTGCCTACCAAAGAACAAATTGCAGACATTTTCACTAAGCCGTTGTTGAAGGATACTTTTGAGTATCTCAAAGGGATGCTAGGGGTGATTACCCCTCATGATATGAACTAGAGATGCATTTATTTGCATTAATCCATGTGCTTCATAGATATTTCCTTATCTGGATTGATGTTTTGTGGCCGCTACTTAGGGGGAGTAGTCAGATGTGCAGATATGTGGTTCAGATCTTGTATGTGGGAAGATAATACTAATATTTTCCATTGATGTCAAAGGGGGAGAAGAGTCATGTGAAAAACTATTGCTTATCTCAGGAGAAGAGCCTTGTGGGGAGAAGATCATGTAGAAGAGGTTAAGGAAGAAGAGTCAAAATCTAAGGGGGAGTAAGTTTTGATTGAGAGTTGTGTTGATGGTGTTTTTCACATCATGTGTTGCCATCAATGCCAAAGGGGGAGATTGTTTGATGGTTTGGTTGTGTTACTGATATGTGGTTGTCATTGATGTCAACACTATTAGCATTATTGTATTGAAGGTTGTATATGTCGAGGATATTGAGAAAATTGTTAAAGGAAGAGTTGCAGGTTGCTAGTGGAACAATGAAGGTCATGAAGGTGTCTTGTTCTATACGTTGAAGATCAATTGTTGTGGACTAAAGAGTTTATTATTGAGAGTATCTAGATCATCTACCAAAAGTTTTAGATGTCTGTGTGAAAATTTGATCGTGCTCTAAACAGTTGTGTTCTGACAATATTTTTGTGGGTTATGTCAGTGTTTCTGATTGAAGTTTATGTGATTTTGGTAATTTCTATTGCCGCAAATGAGATTCTCTATTAGTTCTTGTTGTTTTTGGATGCTCCTAGATCATTCTCTATTCTTGTGGTGCTTCCATGTTGATTGGTGTGCTCGTGGTCGAATATTTTTCTCATGTATGTTCGGGTTTTCATGTTCTTGGCCGACATGATGGTCGTAACATCTTGCGGATCCTTGAAGTTTAAAATTGAATGATTAGCACGCTTGAGGATATTGTTTTGGTTCATATCATTATATTAGCTAACGGTGTTTGATCCACATTGAAAATTTATTTGTAAATTTGGGCTGACATTGTAAATATGTTTTATATTTTTTGGCCAACAAGGTTGTTGATGCAATTCCATGTTGTGGATATATAAGAGTGAATTGTTTGAGTGAAGAGTGCATAAGAGAGTGAATGTATGCCAGAGAAAGTGCAGGTGTGTGAATAGTGTTCTAATCATTCGATTGCAGAGCAAAGTGAGAAGAAGTTTGAGCGAAGTGTGAAGAAGGATTTTTGTGCTTAACTTGAACTATAATTAGGCTTGTGTAGAAGCTATTTTCTCAGTTCATACCCTATGGATTGAATCTAAATTGCTATGTATTTTTGGGCAGTGAGCCCTCTTGTATTTGAGCAATGAGCTCTAGGAAATGTGCCTAAATGCATGTGCATTCTCATTATTTTTCATTATACTTTTAACAGGGTATAATATTGTGGACTAACATCCACCGTGGTTTTTTCCCTAATAGGGTTTCTACGTAAAAAATCTTGGTGCTCTCTGTGCTTCTGACGTGTTGATTATTTATGATTTATTGTTCTTTCATCAGATCTAAGATTAAGTTAAGTTTAAAAAGTTTAAATATTATGTGACAATTGATTCACCCCCCACTCTTAGTTGTCTATCCTTGTTTTTCCAACACCCAGTATAGCCAAGGAAACTTCTGACATACTTTTATTTTTGAGGTACAATTAATGTTGATATCACATCTATTTTATTTGGGTCTACTTGGATTCTCTTATTGGACACAAAGTGTCCCAAGACTACTCCCTTAGTCAATTATAGGTATTCCTATAATTTGTGAAGTCATCCATGTAAACTTCCATAGAATCATGAGAAAAATATGAGAATATGCTCATTATTTCCCTTTGGAAGATGGAAACAAAAAGTAAGCATATGTAACCCAAGGGAATGTAAATATTGTCTTGTCTTGGTATTTTGGAGCTATCTTGATTTGGTTGTATCCATTGAACCCATCCAAGAAGGAAAACTATGGCTTTCCTGCTAATGAATCTAGCACTTGATAATTGAATGGAAGGAGAAAGTGGTCTCTTCTTGTTGTTGCATTCAACTCTTGGTAATTGGAACACACTCTCCATTTCCATCCCTTCTTAGGTAAAATTATTGATGGAGACACCCATTGACTATCAAAGATTGGATAAATGAATCCCACATCCAACAACTTTTGTAACTATTAAAAAATATTTAACGAGCTCCCTGTGGGTGTATTTTCCCCTAGATATCGGCTCGCACATCACAGGAAATCAACTTAGCCATCTATAAAAATCTACTTTCCCCCTCCACGTGTCTGCTCTGCGCACCTCGAGTTTTTTCCTTCCTTTTGCATCCCGGGAATCCTCGCTATACTTCCATGTGTCATAGCTACGGGCCATTTTTTATCATTCTTTTTTTTTGCCTCATTGGGCTCCGCTCGAGTGCCACGAAGCCCTCATTCCCAAAGATTTTGGAGGGCCCCACAATTATTTTTTGTGGCATACTCTTGCTACATGTCTAATCTTCGCAAGGTTTTTAGTATGAGGATGAAATAACGACCGCGGGCAGCGAAATGCTACCACATGTCTCTTTTGCCCTCGATTGATGATCGTTCCCTCCACTATTGGTTAGTGCTCAACTCATTCAACATGTGTAGCCTTGGCACAAGTCTTCAGCGGTGAAAGATAAAGTTTCACACGGGCAGGGAAATGCTGCCACGTGCCTAGTCGACGGATCTCGTATTCGGGTGATCAACCAGGCGAACCAAATGCTATGATTGGCCACTGCATGTCATAATCATTTGCACAGGTGGTAACACTTGTTTGTTTTAACATTTCCAGGACCATCACCATCATTTGCAGGAGATGCGCCTGTGCTTGGAATGACTAGATGCTTGGTTTCGAATCTTCTTTGTTGCAATGGCTTGGGGAATATTCTTATTTCTGCATCATTGCCAGGGGATTGAGAAATATTTTAGGTGGTTGCTCTTCGAAGCGGTGGGAATTTTTTCTGCTATATATACTTTTCTCTATTGTGAGAAAAGGGTCTGAGGAACTTTGAAGAAACACTGGTTTTAGGAAAAGACACCAAGCCTTTATTACTATTTTATTTTATTGCAAGACTTTCAGACTGTACCAATTGTTCGGCCTTTTTGTTCTTTCATGCTATTTGATTAAATTGTAAAATGTGCTTTTATTGTCTGGACATTTCATTTGAGAACTTCTATATATATTGAATGCAAGTTTCCTGATCTAGATCATGTCTAATGACTCTTCTTGGTAGTAGGAATGTATGCAATGTTATTTTATGTCAATGAATGGATTGTCTGTGCTATAATCTTCAGTTTCTAATTTTTTGGAACACTACAAATACCAATCAGGCCCTTAGATCTATGATTTATCATGCCTATCATTAAGTCTTGGCGCATTTCCTTAGGTTTGACTTTATTTTATTATATCTGTTTCCTTTTCCCCTTTCCAAACCCCCATTATAGAAGAAGATGACTTCTCTAAAAACTCGGAGGTCACTCAGTTTAGCGCAAAAGGTCCCCCATAAACTGAGTCTCCTATAAGACACTGTTACCTTGTCAAATTTTGGCATCAACAATTTTTTCTTTTTTATGGCCTGCCCAATGGGACAGAGCTTAAATGAATTTGCGCTTTAGAAGGGTATATGAGCCATCGATCTATAACTAGATCCCAAACCGTAAGCAACCCCAGTTTACTAGTACCTCCACTAGGAACAATGCAAGCCACAAATCAGTTGGTAATTGTTCCACTCTCGCCACCCATTCCTCTAACCATGTTGCCAGCCGCGAACAAAAATTACGTGGCATGGGACACTAGAAGTCCCTTAGCAGCCCCAATAACACCCATTGTCTAGGGTGCTATCCCGGTTTCAACTATGAAAACTATACCCAAGTTTACCAGAGATGGCTCAAGAACACCCACAAAACATTTGCAAGCTGTGGCGGACGTGTGTCTGGTGCATGGGATCACAACGCAAAATGTAGCTCTAAGGATTATCGCCACGTATTTTAAAGGCAAGGTGTTGGATTGGTACCAAACACTGTCACCTAGCACTATTCACACTTGAGACGAGCTCAAAGATCTGTTTTATGAGAGGTTCTCAAATGATAGAGATCGCCCTTCACTGTACTATCAACTGTCTGTCATAAAATGAGCTCCCTAGGAAGCTTTGACAGACTTTAATGCCTGATTCCACATGAATTGGAAGAGGATCCCTGTTACTATATGCCCGACTCCTGAGTTTGTGTTCATATTTTATCTTAAGTCCATCAATCCCTACATTTCTATGATGATTAAGTCTTTGGGAGGAGCTACTTTACCAGATTCTTACGATGTTTCCGTCAAAGCCGAGAATCATTTGATAGATTGCAAAAAGTTGCTTCCTCATCCTATCATGCCGATATTTCCTAAAATATCGATTCCCTCACAAGAAGTCTCGTCAACTAGCACACCTGCAACTCCCCAGTCAATGTACACATATGTGGCAGCCCCACAAAATGTAGCCTCTATATTCGGTTCTTCCAAAGATGAAATGAGCGACCTTAAAGAAATGTTGCGGACTATGGAAAATCATATAACCACTCTCAAGCAGAACCAATCAATGCCTCTGAAGCCTGCCTATCAAAACTATCAAGGCGGGCGGTCTTCATATCAACAGAATCAGTACCAGGGTGCGTCTCGCACTAATCCACCAGCTGCGATAGTCAACCAAATGGTTCTAATTCCTACTCCACTGACGAGCGCTTCACCAAGTTCAAGTAGGGAATTAACCATAGGGAAGAATAACCTCATTGATGACATCAATCTGTGGTGCTTCCCTTGTAGCGATGCACATATGCCCCATAATTTTCCATGTGGAAACTTACAACAAAAGGTGTTGGAACAACGCATCCAAGGCATGATGCCAGACCACGGGGGTTATGTATATCCATCACCACCAATGGAGAGTGCAGTTCTTATCGCGCAAATGCAAGGAATGTATCTAGAACAAGAATCTAACATCACTCCTAATCACATGCTCTTCTCATGGATGGAGGAAGAAGAAATGATGTTTGCTAATGATACGTTCATATCCAAAACACCGCAAGTGCAATATGATTATAACACGTGCTCAAAGAGGAGATTTACCAGTGAGTTAGTTGTTCCACATCTAGCCAGCCCGCACTTAAAGGTGCTTCTAATCAAATTCCTGGCACTTCCACCGCCTCGATACCATCTCAACCGCAGAAGGAAATTATTATAACAAGATCCAAGGAGCAGAAACCTCTGAGTTTATCAACTTTTAATGTGGTAGAACAATTGAAGAAATCATCCGCTAATGTGTCTCTATGGGACATTCTAGCTATCCCAGAGCAAAAAATTCTATTACAGAAGGCGCTTCAAGAAGAGGTCAGCCTAGTGCCAATAGTGTAGTTAGCTAATGTAGAGGTTATTAATCAACTACCGCCAGCTAAAGTCCTTACAAACAATACAAAAGAATCCCCTGTCGAAGTTAGAGATAAGTTGAAGCCCCAACCCTTCTTCTTAACTATCATTATAGAAAAGAAATTACTACACAATGCTATGATTGATTATGGTGCTAGCACCACTGTTATGCCTAAACAAATAGCCGAAGCTTTGGGACTCAACTATGAACCTATGAAAAGGGGGATAATGTAGTTGGATGGGAGAAAGGTTGAAACCATAGGTGTCATCAAGGCACTTCCTTTAACTCTATTTGCTTGCCCTAGTATTACAGTACCGTAAGACACTATTATCATAGATGTTCCTCCCATGTTCGGCCTCTGTCTATCTTGAGAATTTACTTCAAAGGTGGGTGGATACCTATTCATGGATTGGTCACATCTGATTCTCAAAAACAAACACAACGCAAAAATGAAGATAGAATCAGAGGTTTTACATTCTGAACATGTGGTGGCTGAAGCCTTGATCAATTTTGAAGCCACGCATACCTCCATCACCAAGCAAGAAATGTATTGTGTTGAATTACTAGAGGAAGAAAAGGTGAGCGAAGACATGGATGACCAACAGGATGCTCTGTTGAGTGAACACATGGACAATAACCCTTTTGAAAATTATCATGCTACAAAATTGGGCACCTATGTAATTTATGATGAAGACTAAGTGCTCCTGAAGGTTGCCAAAGAGTTCGGAGCTAGCCAGGAAAATGAGCTATGGACGTTGTACTTTGACGGAGAAAGAGGTAAAGTAGGCACTAGAGCGGGGATATGTTTAATATCCCCACAAGATTAAAAAATACTAAGGTCTTTTCACTTCCATTTCGCTTGGTCAAACAATGAGGCCGAATATGAAGGATTAGTTCAAGGTTTAAGCCTTGCGGAGCGAATGGGAATTAAGAAATTAATGGTGCTCAGAGATTCTGAACTAGTATTCAACCAAGTCCAAGGGGTTTCCGTGGCAAGGAATGTTTGCATGAGGTCCTATCAGAACCAAATATGGGACCTGGTTGAGAGTTTTGAAGCCTTCAATATTCAGACTATTCCCTGAGGAAAAAATGGCGATGCAGACCACATGGCTGTGATTGGTGCTCAGTTCGCTCCTGCCTCTGATCTTATACATAACAAAAAATTTGTACGAGTAATAGTCCGACCAACGATTCCTGACAATGATCAAAGTTGGCAGGTTTTTGAAATTGATGAACACATTGCCTCCGTCATCTAGCAATCAGGGGAATTTTCCGATCAATTTCAACCAAAGATTGTTGAGGCTTATGAAGGACAAATTATGCAACTCAAATCCAATAAGCTTTTGAAAGGGTTGGTTACTCAATTTTTTTTTGATTGCGATGATGCAATGAATGATAGATGGAAGTTCATGGCAGACAAAAGTGATTACGTAGACCTTCGGGTCTCAGATGGCACAAACCTTCAAGTCCAAAAAGATGTCTCGCACCATGATAAAGAAAGGCTCATCAATTTTTGTGAGAAATATGGAGTAGTGGCCTAGTCCTATGATGATCTAAAGGGATATGATCCTGATATCATTCAGCACACGATTGAGCTGAAAGAAGGTGCAAAACCAGTTCGACAAAAGTAGAGGCCAGTAAACCCCAAAATTGAAGCACTAATGGTGCAAGAGCTAACCAAGCTAATTGAGTCATGCATTGTACTCTCAATCAAGCATAGTACTTGGGTATCCAATCTGGTCCTTGTCCAAAAGAATAATGGAGATATTTGCTTGTGTGTGGACTTTCGAGACCTAAATAGAGCATCCCTGAAGGACCATTATCCATTGCCTTCAATGGAGTCAATCTTACAAAGGGTAGGAGGATCAGAAATGTTTTCTCTGCTAGATGACTTCTCAATTACAATCAGATCTGAGTTAAGAAGGAGGATTAGCACAAGACCACATTCACTACAAAGTGGGGAACATTTGCATATGCTAAAATTCCTTTTGGTTTATCCAACACAGGGGCGACATTCCAGCGGGCGATGGACATCACGTTCAATGAGCTAATCAATAAGTTTATTCTAATTTATTTAGATGATCTTACTGTGTTCTCTAAATCTAAAGATGGTCATTTTGACCACTTAGAAATAGTTTTTCAAAAATTCCAGGAGTTCGGATTTTCCCTGAATCCAAAAAAATATGTATTCGGAGTACCACAAGGCAAGCTGTTAGGACACGTGGTATCCAAGGAAGGAGTTTCAATTGAACCTGAGTGGGTGAAAGCTATCAAGGAACTTCCCCTTCCGGTGAATAAGAAAGGCGCTCAGTTCTTCTTGGGTAGGGTAAATTTTGTTAGCAAGTTTATTTTTGACTTTGCGGGAATAATTAAGTCGATCACCCCGATGCTTAAAAAAGATCAAACATTCAAGTGGATGACTGAAGCTCGGGAAGCCTTTGAAAAAGTCAAGGATGCTATTTCCGCAGCTCTGGTACTGGTTAATCTTGATTTATCTAAGGATTTTATAATGTATGCACTCAGTAGCAAGTCCAGTATTGCTACTGTCTTAACCCAAAAGGATGATGAAGGAAAGGGAGAACATCCAATGGCATTCTACTTCCAGACCCTAAAGTAATATGAGATGAATTATAATTTCATCGAAAGACAAGCCTTTGCAATAGTGAAGGGACTTAAAAAGTTCCGCCATCTAATTTCTTGCAACAAAGTGTTTGTTTATGTCACACATTCCAGTGTGTGCGAATATATCATGGAGGGAGAAATCACAGAGAAAAGAGCTAATTTGATCACCAAGATCCTTGAATATGACATTGAGGTCAAACCCACTAAAACTTTCCGAGGAAGAGGATTGTGTGAATACATGGCGCAGAATGAGATGATGCCCGCCGAAGGAGAGCAACCGGAGCTTGTTCTGATAAATGAGCCAAAATCAGAGGGTTGCTGGCTAACATATAGAATGAGGTTTATGCAAACAGGAAAGTATCCACCAGGTCCTCCCAAAAAAGGAGATACTATCGGCTGCAAAATTGTGGATATGCACTAGTGGAGGTGGTCCTTTTCAAAAGGAATTTCAATGGTCTCCTGCGATGCGTTACTATAGAGCAGGCGAAGAGAATCCTTGACACGTTCCACAATAGCGTTGCAGGCAGATACTTCTCGGCTAAGACCACCACCATAAAAATAATGTGTGTAGGTTATTATTGGCCTACACTTTTCAACGACTCCCACTTTTTGGTAAAATCTTGCAAAAAATTCCAATTCTTTACTGATAGAAGGAAGAATTCCAAAATGCCTCTTAAACCTATAGTGGTGAATGAGTTGTTTGCACAATGGGGCTTGGACTTCATTGGGATGATTAATCTTGCTTCTAGTGTCGGGCACAAGTGGATTTGAACTGCCACATATTACTTCACGAGATGGACAAAGGTCGTTCTGCTTAAAAATGCAACAAAGACAGAGATAGTAGATTTCCTCGAAGAGTTGGTGACAAGGTTCGGTCCTCTGAAGACTATCATTTTTGACAATGCCAGAGCTTTTCTAGGTGCAAAGGTGTGTCACTTTTCATTAACAAATGGCATATTCCTTAAGACATCATCAAATTATTATCTGTAGGGAAACGACCTAGCGGAGTAAACGAATAAAAACCTAGTCTGACTCCTTGAAAGAATTGGTTTAGAATACCAGAGAGAATGGCATAAAAACCTTTGAGCAACACTTTGGGAAAACCGCATAACTCCTAAGCAAGTCCTTAAGACTTTGCCTTATGAGTTGGTATACAGGAAAGAGGCACTGTTGCCTATATCTATGGAGATTCCAATGCTCCAATTGTTGAAATCTCTCAAGATAGAACAAAATGGTGCCATGGAGGTTCAACTTGCCGAACTGTTAGAAGTACAAGAAAAAAGGGATAATTCCATAATATCCATTACAAACCACTAACAAGTGGTCAAGCGATGGTTTGACAAGAAGGCTTCTGACCAAGGCCTAAAGCACAGAGACTTAGTGTTGAAATATGATAAAAGGGCTACTAAGACAGGTCAGCATGGTAAATTTGATAGCCTATGGGAGGGACCCTTTAAAATCATTTGGTGCAAGGAGCATAACACTTACGAGTTAGAAAGTATGGAACAAGAACCCTTAGGAATCCCAGTCAATGGGATTCATCTTAATTTGTTCCATTAAGTGACGATTTTATTTTTGTACATATGTGAATAATGCTTTTATTTTATTTCCCTTTGTGTTGGCCGATCTTTTTTAAAATTGGTTCATGTTACTACAGAAACAACCCATAATTGCAAAGAGTAGAGCAACATAATTGTTTTATATATAAAACACACCCATGTGCAAAGAAAATGAACACATATGCTAATAAAAGAGCCCATACAATAGATATGTAGAATGGAAGAAAGCCATGTATTTTATAAAGATATATGTCGATTTATATATATTCTTTTGTTTTTACATTGCAAAATGGTTGAGAAAGCCATAATCCAAAAAGTATATGACTATATGAGCTATTCTTTCATATATGCTATATCTATAGCCTTTTTCAGGCTTATATACAAAACTGTAAAGCAGGTGACGTATTCAACAACAGAAAATAAAGAAACTAGGGAGCATTTTATCCAGGAGCAGGGAGGTGTTTTATCCAAGAGCATGGGAGGCAACAATTGATGCATCTATGGCAGCACCTACTGCATCATCTACGGCAACACCGACCACATCTTCGTCAGAAGGTTCTTCATCAGCATAATTAGAGTCATTTGGCACAACCGCCATTGGTGGAGGGAACACCAGGTTCCTGAAGTTGGTATACCAATCAACATCATAGAATGGTATTACGTTGTAGTTGCGGAACAAAAAGTGCAAGGCCTAGGTAACCCTCTATCGATGTGCGTCGTGTGTCTGAAGGTGGAATCCACTGAGAAATGACAGCTATACAACTATCGCTTCTTCCTCAATGTAGTGACGGAGGTCACTGGTTGTTGACAAGCCTACCCCATATGTAGCGTGAGCGACAATCTCACCTAGGCCATTTAGGTATTTTCTTGGAAATATTTCCTTGACCAACTTCAAAGTTAGGGGCCTGGGGATACCAATGTCTAACATTGACTCTACAAAATGTAAGCAGATATCAGTATTCACATGGTACTTGTCCTCGTACTCTATACAATCCTTACCCAAAACCCATTTTATGGCTACCAAGACCAAGGAGTGTTTATTCTTGGTCATTCTTTTCAATCACCTAGTGGAAATCTCCCCCAGAAAAGTTGTATGTGACTTATAAGAGGTTAACCTAACAGGAGTATCCATGATACTGACACTATGCTTCTATCTTCTAACTAACATTGAAACTTGCCTACCACCTAGCCTATGAGAAAAACTTGCTTAGGACTGCACCGATAACCTATTGTTAAAACTACTCAAATGCTAAGTGTGATTTCCTCACTACTTAGTAGCCTATTTATAGAAAAAATGAGAAGATGTCTGCTAATCCGTTTTGAGAAAACGTGATGATAACCAAGTGCCAACTTGAAAGGTGTGCCTGTGTTTGCTCGCATTTCCAGACCAGTTGTATCTGGAGAGGTACGGTTTAATGTGTGCTAGGTTAATAAAAGCTAGTTAATTAGCTTTAAAAAGGTGGCACTCCTCGACAGTAAGATGCACGGTCGTAGGTTATTGTTTCATCTCACAGGCATTTTCCAGAGCCCAAGGTAGGATCCATATCTTTTCAAGTTGTGATCGTTTGCTTTGGCTTAATCATTCCATATAGGATATAATTGCCAACACATACTAACGCAAGGTTAGAAGGAAATTTTTTGGCTCAAGTTTCAATGGAATCACAACATATCACACAGTTGCAAAATGCAATAATTAATTCTTGTCACCTCAAAATGGCAAGTAATTCATTTTGCACGAGTCAAAGAATTAGTTGTACATGCCGAATTAAATGCAAAAAGAACACTTTCCTCTACCACCTCACGAAAAGATAGCCAAGTATTTCATGAAAAGGTTTAATGTTCAAAGTCTTTTCAAATACGCCAAAGCTTAAGGTGCAGAGAAGTTTTTAACATATCCAGAGTCAGATAGAATTTACAAAGAGTTCAGAACTTGCAGAAGTTTTCATCTAAAGAAAAATGTCAGAGAGTTCATCACAACAAATGTAGGAGGAGATTGGCCAAGAGTTTTTTAAAGAAATATAGTTGTTAGAAGATGTGTATATCTATGAGGATATAGCATATGCTATGCTTGGTATACCAAGCAAGCCGAAGAGGGCGTATATGATAGAGCTGAGTAGGCCCAAATATTGCAGAAACAAGAAAAGGGTTGAGGAGAAATGGGATAATATTTATGACCCACGACTCACAAAAAACCCTAAATTCTTAAGAGAAGCAGCATGTGCAAGGTTGACGACACCTAAGGTAGACACATCTACAACAAGAAAGGTTTGGTACAGTGGTCTTCCACAATACATGGTCCCACTAGTACATTACTGCCCGGAGATAGTTGACGCTGCCATTCAGCTTTATAACCCTAGCACCCACTGCATTGAGGGCCGAAACTTAAGAATTCACATCATCCCATAGGCCATTTGGCATATGCTATGCATCCCAGACCCAAGTAAAATAAGAGAGATAATTGAGTCCTTTTTCCTTGGTAAAGGAGAAAAACGTGGAGGGGATGAACAAGAACTCAGATTTCCTGATGGAGGAAATTGATAAGAAGGGAGTCCCAGGTGCTAAACTACCAAGTATCCCATTGCCGCACAGTTCATTTTGCGAGGATATGCAGGATGCCATGTCAATGCTAGCTTTTTTGTGTGGTCAAGACTCCGATGAGATGGTGGAAACCTTTCAACTAGGATCGACCTTCCAATTCTGAAAACAACAAGATACCTTCTGGTATGATTTCGCCAAGTTCGTGGTGGAGGAAATGATACGGAAAATTTTTTTTACCCGGCGGAGGGAAAGTTTAGATTTCTCTCTTTTCTGGTTCACATGTTCCTACACGAAAACCCTAATTTCTTCAGCAGGTATTTTGAATTATCAATTTTTGATGAAAAGGGGAAGAGGAAGCCAGTATCCACATGGACCCCCTTTCTTTCCATGTCATATGATTATTATGCATTTTCAGATTATTTTATAACTCTGGTCTTGCAAGATTTACGAGGAGAAGGTGACATAATCTGGCTCGACAAGGATCAGACCGGATATATGTAGAGTTTCACTCCTGCTTGTGACTAGTTCTTAGGAACAAATTTCATAATTCTCCGGATGTGGGGCTTCACTGGTCAACCCTTCCTTCTCCCAGCCTATGTCACAGATAGGGTGCTTGCGCTTGAAATGTATAGGCAAGTGTGTATCATTGATTTTACTTTCTATGGCAGCTCAAGAACCAAGAGAAAAGGATTCTTCTCTTGTCTGAAGAATTTGAAAATGGTGACTCTGTTAAAGAAGCAACCAAATTAGTTATTACAGGATAAACTGGCTCATTTAGGGTTGGTTTTGGTAAATGAAAAATGGGATTACAACCCTTTCAATGACCTATTAGAGCCGCACATGAAAGTTACTCATGTTCCTTGACCTTACTGGGAAAAGCAGCGTAACCCGCGGGCAGAAAAAGATGAAAATTTTGTTGAACTAGTGTGTATTCCCACACAAGATAACAGAGGGCCATGGCATAAGTTCTACTTTGTTGTGGTGGTGGCCAAGGGTAATGTCCAGATGGAATGCACCATGTACAAGTTGTGGAAAGATGAGGAACGAAGTGATGAAAAGATAGAAGCCTTCTGGAAGTATCGCCAAGAAACAGGGCAATTGGATGCCCCATATGAGAGCTTGAAGGAGGATAAGGAATTTGAAAAATGGTGGGATGATGACCACTCCAACCCAAACTCTAGCATCAATAAGAACAATGACCCAAAGGATGAGTCTGAGGAGCAAGAAGAGGAAGCATCAAACTTTGCATCCTCAATGCCAAAACAAAAATACTTCAGACAACCTACCTATGTAGCCACGAATGTGCAGTTTAATGTATCAAGGGCTTCGCATATGCTCACTTGGGACACTAAGCCAACCAGGGTATCACAACAATAAATGACAATAACTGCTAAAGCTCAGGATGCCCCACTCGCAAAATGGCAACGTATAGAGACCATTATCGGAGAAGGTTCGCAAGAACCCATCGGAAGACAGGTGCTTGCAGCTAGCCAGGAGCCTGAAGCCGAGGAATAGTCACTAACAATTCTAGAGCCACCATCGACCAATCAACAGGTAAAATTTTCTCCTTCTTCCCTTGCTTATCATTCCTTGGTATCTACCCCTACCTCAGCGGCAATCCCTGCCATGAGTACTGGCCCTCTGTTTCCCACTTTTAATCCAACACATGCGAGAGGTTTCACCCAATTCTCACAGACTACTCCACCCAGCTTTACTCCTCTGTGAACCCTTACACCAACTACTACCGCTCAAACTCTCCTTGCCTCGCTTTCTAAAGGCGTGCCCGCTGCGGGAACCCCTTCTTCTACTATTGTTATGGATCCTCTTCCATCACAATAGGCTGACTCTGTAGTGACAACTCCTTCACCATTCCAACCTATGAGTCCTCCCACTGATTAACCAATTGAGTCGTGGCAAGTGGCTAGCCCTTCTGCTAGTCCTCAAACCAAGCTTTGGAATGTGCCCCACTTCTCCCCGCAAACTGTCACTCTTCAGAAAAAGAAAATGCCTGCGCCTATCAGGGTTACCTACTCATATGCCCTACCTTCTGGTGCTCCTTTCACAGGTGGACTAGTTGCGTCGCCAGCTAAATTTATGGTGTAGATTGATTGCGGAAAGGAAGCGCGTGCAAGTAGAATGGAAAATCACAAGGCAAAGGATGACAGTGCTTCTGTTGAGCCAAAAATACAGACTCTTTATGATGAGACCCGATAAGAGTTGAAGTTTGCAACTATGTACCCGAGAGTAACCAAGCCTTAGGGGGAGATGCACCCAGAATATTATGAAATATATGCGGTAGGGCTTGAAATGAAGGTGGCCTGACCATAGGATAAGGTTGAGATTATGGAGGAAACACAATTGGTGGTCACCTTTAACTTCCTTAAAACTGGTCGCCAACTAAAGAAAAGGGATGAGCAACTTAAAGCAGTAAGAGAAAGAGTTTTTTTTTTTTGAGAAAAAAGAGCAACCCTGGAGGCGAATGTTGCACGTATGATAGAGAGGGTGCTAGCAACAAAAAATTAGAGGAATAGACTTCAAGGTGAGCTTGCGAAAATTCAGACTATTGACCCTGCCATGGTAAAAGAGTTGCATGCTAAGAATTAGGAGGCAGAGCAGTATTTGTAGCTAAAGAATGAAGAGTTGGAGCGACTTCACCTTGAGTATAGTCAAGGAATGGCACAGAGGAATGAGGCTTTGGAGCACCAACAAGCTTAGTAAGAGCATAAATTACAAGAAAAAGAGGTTGAATTTGAGGGCCTAAAATCTCAATTAGAACAAGAGCTCCAAGAGATGAAATCCTCTCTGGACATGCATTTAGAAAATCACTCCTAAGCCGAGGAGAATTAGAATAAAGAAATGGGAAACTCTGTGGAGCAACTGGCGTCTGAGAAAAGGAAAAGGGCAGAGTTGGATGAGGCCATTAACTCAAAAAACGTAGAGATCACTTCTCTTAAAATCTCTCTCTTGTCTTCTCCTACACAACCAGACATTATTCCGTTGGTTAGGTAGTTGTACATTTCTTACTGGGAAAACATTAAAAAAAATTTCCTAGCACTGCAACCCACCCTCTAATTTATCACCAAGGCATCAAATTTGAGCCAGGAGGCTCATGACACAATTGAGAATTTCCCATGGTTTATCTTGGAAAAAGTTCCAAAAGCAAAAGATCTGCTCACCGAGCTATACTCGGTTCTCTAATGAAAACCTCTTTCAGGGCAGGAATTGAAGATCGGGATGTTGTTGCTCAGATGGAAAATAAAGTTTATCCATTGCCACTCTGCCTTCCAGCACACTAAAGTAGTCGTGGCTACTCTGAGCAAGACAATGGACATCATACGAGAGAGTTTCTCCAAGTTAAATAGGATGGGTTTGTCATCCCTATTCCTGGAAAATGGCTCTATTGCTACGACTGAGCAGATTGAGCAGATTGCAGAAAAAATAGAAGAGAAGGAAAATGATCTGGATGCTTTCAGGGATTTTAGTCATCCTCCCACCACAACCGACATTGAGGGAGTGATTCATCCACTTGCACAGCTACTATTTCATTGTGAAGCAGGGGTCGGTTTACCTAATGCACTACCTCATAAAGAAACTATTGATCTAAGCGGAGCACAAGAGAATTTGTGCAACATGGTAAGGCCATCTAAGGATGAGTGGTCACCTCTACAGGTGGCTCTTTCCAATCTTTGACTCTGTTATCTAATGAAATGGCACTCTGGTATGTAAACCAGATAAATTTTGGGTTCTCTATTCCTCATACGAAATGCCCCTGGTAGTCGCCAAAAGTTGTTAATAAATATTTAACGAGCTCCCTGCGAGTGTATTTTCCTCTAGATATCGACCCACACATTGCAGGAAATCAACTTAGCTATTTATAAAAATCTACTTTCCCCCTCCACGTGTCTGCTCTACACATGCCGAGTTTTTCCCTTCCTTTCGTGTCCCGGGAACCCCCGCTATACTTCCACGTGTCATAGCTGTGGGCTTATTTTTATCATTCTTTCTTGCTGCCTCATCGAGCTCAGCTCGAGTTCCACGAAGCCCTCATTCCCAAAGAGTTTGGAAGGCCCCATAATTATTGTATGTAGCGTACTCTTGCTACATGTCTACTCTTCACAAGGTTTTTAGAATGAGGATGAAATAATGACCGCGGGCAGCGAAATGCTACCACGCATCTCTTTCATGCCCAGCTGATGATCGTTCCCTCCACTATTGGTTAGTGCTCCACCCATTCAACACGTGTAGCCTTGGCGCAAGTCTTCAACAACGAAAGATAAAGTTTCACATGGGCAACGAAATGTTGCCACGTGCCTAGTCGACGGATCTCGTATTCGGGCGATCAACCAAGCGAACCAAATGTTGTGATTGGCCACTGCATGTCATAATCATTTGCACAGGGTGGTGACACTTGTCTATTTTAACCTTGTTGGGACCATCGCCATCATTTGCAGGAGATGTACCTATGCCTAGAATGACCAGATGCTTGGTTTCAAATCTTTTTTTTTTGCAATGGCTTGGGGAATATTCTTATTTCTACATCATTGCCAAGGGATTATGAAATATTTTAGGTGGCTGCTCTTCGAAGCGGTGGGAGTTTTTTCTACTATATATACTTTTCTCTGTTGTGAGAAAAGGGTCTGAGGAACTTTGAAGAAACACTATTTTTAGGAAAAGACACCTAGCCTTTATTACTATTTTATTTTATTGCAAAAGACTTTTAGACTGTGCCAATTGTTTGGCCTTTCTGTTCTTTCATGCTATTTGATTAAATTGTAAACTATACTTTTATTGTCTGGACATTTCATTTGAAAACTTCTATATATATTGAATGAAAGTTTGCTGATCTAGATCATGTCTAACGACTCTTCTTGGTAGTAGGAATGTATGCAATGTTATTTTATGTCAATGAATGGATTGTCTGTGCTATAATCTTCAGTTTCTGATTTTTTGGAATGTTACAAATACCAATCAAGCCCTTAGATCTATGATTTATCATGCCTATCATTAAGTATTGGAGGATCGCCTCAGGTTAGACTTTATTTTATTATATTTGTTTCCTTTTCCAAACCCACATTATAGAAGAATTCGACTTCTCTAAAAACCGGAAGGTCACTTAGTTTAGCACAAAAGGTCCCCCATAAACTGAGTTTCCTATAAGACACTGTTACCTTGTCAAATTTTGGCATCAACAGTAACTCTTGCTTAACTATGTCATAGACAACTGGGTTCATTCTTCTTTGGGTTGCCTAATTGGTTTGTAGCCATCATTGATGTAAATTTAGTGCATGCATAGGTTTGGGTCTATTCCTTTTATATCATGATAATCCCATGCAATTACAGGTGCATGTGCTTGTAGAACATTCAATAGTGAAGACTGTTGTGCAATAGTCAATTGACTGTTTACATTTAATGTCTTTCCCGATGTAATCTCTAAAGTTAAGGTTGATATTTTAATAGATGCAATGTCAAGGATTGCTATATTGGGACTGTAATTATGTGGCAATAAGGTATAGAAAATTTGAGAGATGGACTCAGATGTATCGGAAATGATTATGTTCTATAGAGGGTCTTACAAGCATGTTAAACAATCATATTGCTATGGGTCCCTACCATAATTGTTTTGCATGATGTTTGCAAGTAGTTTATCTTCAACTTAGATTTCTAACATAGGACTATGTTCAATAGTCATTATTTTTTGTAATGAGTATTGATCATCCTCATCTATGGAAGGCCATACAATTTTCTCCAAGTTTGTATATGGTTGGACAGGTGGATAAAAGACTAGTTTATTAATTACATTTCCATTGGAAACAATTATGTTACCAAACCCACAACCTATGAAGGCATCTAAAGTATCCAACCAAGGTCTCTCTAAGATGAGGGGGTATCCTGTAAGATTCGCTTTAGGCTATAACACCATGAATTATGTAGGGTATTCCCATGATTCTAATTTAATAACCAATTCTTCTACAATTCCACCAGGTTTCATTGTAGACTTATCTGCTATCTGTAACATAGTAGGTGTAGGTCTGAGCTCCATAGATTTATGGTTTCCTTTTTCATTACAATAATGAATTCTCCTCAATCAATTAAGGTATTCTTGATGATATTTCCATTGATTTTGACATCCACAACATGGCTCCTAGGGTCTGTATACTTGGGAACAACTATGTTTCCTAACATAATATCTGCAAGTTGTCCTAAAACATGCACAATTTGAGGGTCCTTACATTTCCTGTCTGACTTTTTGAGTCACAAATCACTCAATATTTTGTTATAAATTGGCACTTCCTTAATTTTCTATATGAGGGGTATCTTAATGCAAAAATATTTTAGTTGTCCTAATAGATTAGATTCGGCTTGTGAATGATATTTTTGTATTGTTAATCTCCTAGGGGATGGAGGTTTTGGATTTATGTTTGTTGGTTTATCCTCATTTAATCTAGGTTCCTTGGTTTTTTTGTCCATAGTTTTTGTTGTGATTTCCTCATTAGTCAACTCTATGATGCGAGGAGATGAAGGCCCGACTAGCATTTTCCCTAATCTAAGGTGGAAATCACTCACCTCAACTACATAAGTAGGGTATTGGATGGTTTTTTTAGTATAAGCATGTTGGAAAAGCTTATTATTTGGGTTAGGTGAAGTTTGTGCTAGAAATTAATTTTCTCTTGGTGGTGTTGGTGCAACCGTTGCTGGATTTGGCATTATGGATGCATGTTGTGTTTACAAGAGTTGTTGTGGCTGCTCGTAATTTAGATTTAGATTTTTCCACTATTGACCTCTTTGCAATTATGGTGGCCACTAGGAATTATAGTTTTGTCCCTAGTAATTTTTTGGTGGCCATATTCCATGTTGTTGTTGATTCCAATTTGAGGCTTGGAGCAATATTCGCCATTTTTATTTTTGTATGTTGGTCCAGGAGTCAGGGTTCCAATTTGGGAAGTGTACATTATTACTAGGAAATAACATATTATAGGTCAAGGAATCTTGGGGCATACCTTTTCTTGGCTACCATGGTTTTCATTGAGCAATGTAAAACAATTGGCCTTCTTCATCTTCCAAGGCATGAAATTCAAGCTCCCCTTGCTTGTCTTCAGAGATATTGGCCAACTTTTTGCACTTGCAATTAATCTTCTTCTGGCGGTAGTGTGGGAAGAATTTTATGAGGGCTACCTCTACTTCTTCTTGATTCTTCTTGATATGGAGGGTATCTAGTTGGGTGTCCAAGTGGATAATGATGTCCTCCTTCATGTTTGATAGAAGATTTCTTAGCTCTACCCTTAAGACTCTAGTGGATTATTTGTTAAGAGAAGAGGTCTTGTCTCCCCTGGTCTTCTTGATGAAGAACCTGGAGTAATTTCTACACACTTTTAAAATATCATCAAAGGGTAATTGTGATATATCCCTTGCTCTAATGAGATTGAGGGTGTCCATATAGTCTTCATTAACTGCTCTTAAAAATACCATTTTAAGGATTTATTAGAAAGTCTATTTTGATGGGATTTTTGGAGGTAGAACTGAAACCTCTCAACATAATATTCCAATGACTCATCTTATTTTTGTGACATCCTAAATATTCCATCCCTCTTTCTATTTGTGCCTCTTTAATAATCCTAGTATTTCTCTAGGAATTTTTTCTTCATTGTATTCTAGTTGGGAACAACATCTCTTCCCAACCCCATGAACCATCGTAGAGCAACATCTTTTAGTGTAGCTAAAAACAATTTGATTTGGTGAGCATCTATGGTGTATTCATAGCTTCGACATAGCACATCAAACTCAAAAAGAAAGGTGTATGGATCCTATATGAAAAATCCATAGAAGATAGGGAGTACTGAGGGAGGTATGTTCTTTAGGAAAACCACCCTTTCCTTGTTGATTATGGGGAATTCAAATGTTACATGATCTGGTGGATCTACTTTTGCATCACCCATGATTCCTAAATGTATTTGAGAAGTCTCCTCTATGTCTGGTGTAGGTACTGGTGTAAGGGATGATTCTTCTTCAATGATTCCCTTGTTCTTCTCACTTTGTTCATCAATATCTTCTAATGATTTATGTGCCAAGGGGATAAATCTTCACAGAGTGTCTCGTTTCCTTTGCATGTAATGGTTGTGACTCTTTTAGATTAGTGATTCCTACACATTGTTAGTGATTCGTATTGTTGTAGATGGCTAAAATACCTATTTACCCTGATGTTGAAAATAGAATTGCTAAACTATGGAAGCTTGAAATGAATTGAAAATACACAAAAGAATCCTAAAATTAGCACCATTCCTGACAATGACGCCAAATATGTGGAGCCTCTCTAATATCTAATTAACTTGGTGCTACTAGGTATACACACAAGTCACACCTAGGAGGACTTGAGATTCCCTAACTGAATAGTTCATCTTTCACAAGAGTCTTCTTTTAATTATCAACCAAGGAGTTGTAAACTTTAGATAGTGCTAGAAAAATATATGCGTTCATAGATTCTAGACACATTCTATATCAATGGAGTATAAGTAAATACACATGTAAAAAAGGAAGTAAAAGTTGGAGATTGAAATAAATTAGCGATTCACAAAATAGGGGAAGTGAATATAAATTGTTACCTTATGCTACATGTACCTAATGCTTAAGACTATAACTTTCAACTATTAAAATTGCACCATCCTAGCCTAGTTAATTCCTCTAGAGTATGAAATCAAACATGAAGCTACAAAATTCAATTCAAAACTATAGAATTCAATTCATAACTTACAACACATGCATTCATAATTATATAATTGAAAACTACTAACTAAATTCAACAATTGCATTATCTAATCTAACAATAAAAATTAAAGTGGGTGTACCTCAAGTGGCCCTTACTTGATTTGTTGCTTCCACATAAGTTGAAAAACACTCACTTACTACTCAACAAATCATGATATCAAACCAAATTCCTTTATTGCATTCTAACATTGAACTCTTACATAAAATCCAACAGGAATATGTTGAAGATATTTTATTCAATATCACACATTCTATTGCTGCAACTACTGAGTAATATGGAAAATAGATAAATGGCTAACTAGCAACTATCAACTAGATTTCCTCCTCAACGAAAGATCCCACTATATAGGGTCTATGAGGAGTTTCATTATTCACAAAATGAAAATAAACTCATGAAATAACCATCAAATCTCTCTCAAAGATAGGAAGAGGACTTGGTTTGAAACAAAAAACAATAACTATATAAAGCAGGAGTAGAGAAACCAAATTCGAATTCTATGCCCAATATTTTAACTAATTTTAATAGAGATGTGTTCCCGAGAATATTCTTGTCATAAATTAGTCATGCTGACAGTAGACTCCTTCTCCTAGATGTCTTATATGGCGAGCAAGAGTGTTATGTGATGACTCACAACTAATCAATAAATGATCACCTTCATTTCCTTCCAAAAGTGTCGTGCCTTGGCCATTTGACTTCTTCCCTGCAACAATCTACAATCCTTATTTTGTAGGCTCACAAACCTCTTGCTACAAGTTGATAGTCCCTCTTGTTGTGGGTTGATAGTCCTTCTTGTTGCAAGGTGTTAGTCTTATTCCTAATACATTTGTATCATTAACAATCATAAATTAAAAATAGAATCATACTAAATTTCATAGAAATTCATGCATTCATACATACATATATCAATATAACATATTTCCATTTCCACATACTTAAGACTACTTAAAAGTGTATAAAAGGTATATAAAGTCTTGGAAATGTATTAAAAATTAGTAGAAGAAATGATAAAAGTATAAAAATATATAAGGGAAACTAGCCAATGATTGAGCCCATCACCCACAACCATCAGTGCTTTGAAAATTAACTAGTAAGGGAATTTTATAGGTATCCATGCGAAGGGTTTTCTATGATAGATTTTTCCAATCAGAGTACATGTGATAGTCCTTGTAGAAGACAATAATCACATCAAATGGTTGTCATCATATCATATGATTGCTTTCAAGATTATTTCATGAAGGTGGTATCTATTGTTGAATAAGGAAATGATCTAAAATGTTTTTTTGTCAATAAGTTGATAAAAGATACATGAAGACAAGTGACAGTATTCAAGTGAATTTTTTTTCCTAATGACAGTTGAACAATAATCAAGATACACCTAGTATTCAATATGGATTACAAAAAAAACATGGTTGTTTAGTATTCATAAAGGAGTTTTGAGATATATTAAAAGGAGTCTTATCCTACACCTTTTAAGGAGTCCTACTTCATTCAAACTCATAAAACATGCCCTACTATCATGCAAGTGGTAGTTCAGGAGAATAAAGGTTAGTTTGAGCAGTTGCAAGAATCTTGGAGTCTTCTTAGGAGTATGCAAAGGACAATATGGTTGAAAAGTTCAAGGAGATCCTTCCTCATTGCCTTGCTAGAGCTTTCAAAAGAGTCAAACTAGTATTTAGTTCTCCAAGAACCCAAGGATGTAGGTCAAATAGATAAGGAAAACATCTCCATTCATTACAAGGCAAGTGTCCTATATTCACTCATGTTGGTTGGATATACAAAGGGATGCTTAGTAAAGGAAAAAAATGAAAATAAATTATATTATATAGAGAGATATTCTATATCAATTTTTAAGAATCTTAAATTCAATTTTTTTTAGAGAAAACATTGAAAAATAGATTTATACTCCACTATTATACCTTTTGATCATTAAAAAGAAGTCAATTTTGGTTACTAAAAGTTGTGTATTGTGCATTTTTTATAAAATGATTGATTCTATCTTATGATAAAGGTACTTATCCTTGATTTAATTTCTCATAATTGTTTTCCTCTATGAAGTAGTACATTCATTTACAAGTCATAGTGTATGTTTTCTATCAAGTTTCATGTAAGATTGAGTTGTGAATGTTATTCCTTTTGAATATTGTCAAAAAATAAAAAAACTTTCTATGAAATACTTAAGAAAAACATGTCAAAACTTGAGTTTTGCATAGTCTAATTAGATTCTATAATCACATTGTGTATACCTAAGCTAGTATAAATCATTAAACATTATAGTGTACCACCCCCTTTTTTAATTATAAAATTAGTTTTTAGTTAGATTTGTACCCTTTTTCCTTGTGAATAGCAATACAATAGGTTATTTTTAGGTTCTACACTAGGGGAACTAGCCCTCTTTGGAGATTAACACCAAGTTATAGGTCACCCATAGCCTAGGATAATTTCCATTATGTTAGTTGGAAGGAGAGTTCCTATACTAGTCCTCCAAAGGGTGTATTACAACATAAAAATAGGGACAACACCCATTGCATGAATCCACGGTCTACTAAGAAGAAGATTATATAGTAAGGTACTTAGCATTACATATACTAGGGTAGGTAAGGTAACATGTCCTAATTTCATAGGAAGTATTATTGTACCTAGTGCTTTCGACCAATGTTAGTAAACCCATGAATAGATAAAGATGTAGCAACAAGAGAGTTAGTATCTATATGAAGACACGGTAATAGCTCAACACTATAAAAATTGAGTCTTGAAATAAGATAAATGAGGGTACATATAATGCATGTGGTATTCATATTGACAATTATCATTAATGCATCGAATTGAATTTTCCCTTTGGTGGGAGGAAGTTCATATTGATGGAATACACTATCTATTAGAATGAATGTATTATATCAAAGCACTCACATCATTTGATATAGCAGAAGAAGGAAAAAATATATTTTGTAGAGCCCCTAAAGCATTCCATGATAAAAAAAAGGAGAATTTTGAAGATCACAGAGGGAGATCTTAGTAGGAGAAATATGAAGTTGTTCAATAAGATCATACTCACCAGGGGATTTTGAAATAGGATTAGGAGCATATGGAAGAATAGGTGTATGAGAAGGAAGATATGTTGGAATATTAATATTTTTTGTTTCTTCGAGTATTATATGTGTGGATTATTGAGGTGTACTAAGTAGTCACAAGAAATTTAGAAGTAATACATTTAGTAATATGCAAGTAATAAATTGGAGGTTTTGATGTAGTAGGATCACCACAAATGGTTATTATCGATTTTGGTTTAGGTTTTCTCCATAAATATACATTATTGGTTTCTTAGGTTTCTTAGGAACACCAAAAATAACAATCATGTTGATAGATTCATTATGATTTTTAGAATAATTATTTGAAGGAGATTTTAAAGAAGTAGAGTTAGATGAAGAAGAAATTAAAGTAGAATTTTAGAACAAGGTATTTCTTAAAAAATATTAAGTGCTTCATGTAACTTATCACAATAATATTTAGAAAATACATTACAAAATGCATGAAAATTTTAGAGAAAGAGATTTGACATTGCCAGATGACATGCATTCACCAAACTTTAGAAATAATAACAGAATGAAGTAAAAAAGTCAAAGATATTGAAAATAAATGATGTGTGCCTTACAAAAGTTGGGTTAACCAAAATGTAATATAAGGAATTTGATATAGTTAAATATAACTACTTTAAACCAAAAAATCCTTATGTTACTATTACCTATTTTAGCTACTAGCTCAAACAGGTAGAACTAAAATGATATCAAATGAAAAGACATGCACATTTTAATTTTTTGCTACCTTACAAGCTTCTGCATAAAATAAATAGAAGACTATTCTATCATACTGCATTTATACAGATGCAAATAACATAGAAGAAAGATTGCACGAATCTTTTCAAAAGATAGTCTTCATTGATAGTATAAGTGTATAAGTCCTCACACAAGTTGTGAGATTAACTTGTTTAACACAAATGAAAGAAGGATTATACATTTATAGATATTAATAGAAAGGAATGTACATATAAGGAAGGGTGACTCATCATTTCCTGGATGATGAGTCTTCAGTTGAGTTTTCATGCATCTTTGTCAATTAGTCATTTGTCCTGCAACCAACTTTAGCCTCCTTGCTGCTCCTAGTGGCCTACATTTGAGAAAAGGACTGTTGTTAGAGTAATGAAAATTCACTAATCCATACATGCACATACCTCTATAAACATACAATTTGACCCTCATTTTCATTAAATAGTTTGCATGTCATGTCCAAGAAAATAAGAATATCAAACACATATGAAATATGCATATATTTTTCTAACGTGTTTGTGTTATGTGTAGATACAAGAAAAGTAATGTTGATGTTTTGTTTCATCAAATCACATGTGGGTCAAAATGTGGCTCCCACAAGGGTTGAGCCCAGCATGTTGAGTTTATCAAATAATGAGCTCAATTGAGCTTATTTAAGAGGGAAATGCAATGCTAAAATTCATCATATTAACATGATCATGGAATGATAGTGAACATGCATACATATTAAGTTCACAAAGTATTTCTTCAAGAAGCAGCCGCTGGAGCTAAATGGAATAGTGGTATTCAATGATAACAACACATCATTTATAGAGCCTCTGTAACCTGAATATAAATGCATAGTGATGGAGGACAGCCATGATTACTTTTAGTCACAATGCAAAAATATATAATGTTGAATATCAAATGCAATAAATAGTCATCATAATCTTCACAAGTCAAAACATCAAAATCACATGTTCATGAAGGTCACTGTAAATGTGAAGGAAACTTGAAGGGAAATAATGATTTTGCAAGTGGATCAACATCATATTTGAAACTAAGTGACAAATATTTCATCAATGATGAGTGTAGTTAAGCCTATCCACAGTCATATAGCCATAATGGAATAGTCGTAGCATGCTTGAAGTTTACAAAGAAGAAAATACTGGTCAATACCATTAAAAGAGCATTAATCATCCACATCAGAGATTATGTCAGTGTAATAAACTTGATGGAGCAGCTAACCTTGTGCCAAACCCTCAAAATTGACAAGATCTCAAGCCTAAAATTGCAGTCACAACAAAGTCCATTTTGACAGAGGTTTAAAAGGAAGACATATCATAGTGAAGTCTTGAGTTTCAGTTAGAGAATTCCTAACAAGAAGCAAGGAATACAAGTTTATCAAAGCACAATAACAAGTGAAGGTACAGTCTAGAGCAATGTTTTACAATAGAGAAATGTGCACCAAATTTATATGCTTAAGACATGTCCAAGAGATCAAGGAAATCATGATACAGAGGGAATTAAAAAAGTAGTGACACTTCATTCATAGAAAAACATATTGAGATGCACAGTGACAAGGTTACAAGTATAGAAGGAATGCATACCCTTCATAATAGAGGAATACATAAAATCCTTATCCATAAATACAATGAGAAAGCCGCAAGTTTTAGAACCCTGAGAATGATAAGCTCAAAAAAGATTCACGGCTAGCATAGTAAACCCTCAAAATTCAAGATACAACCACGACCATCATTGGAGAAAATAAATATTCAATACTCCTATACCTGTTGAAATCGAATAAGCATATATTTTGAAGGAATGAAAGAAAGAAACCCTCAATTTTTTACAGCCAAAATGGGAAAAGTGAATACCCAATAGCAGCATACAGCCGCGGCCTGTAAGTAATTGAAGGTCCAAAATCAAAAAGAAAACACAGCCATGAGCATATTAAGAACCCACAAAAAGGAGAACACAAGGAAGTGAGCTTACCTGTGGCCTCGAGGAGAAATCAGACATTTTTGCAACATAGAACCTGCTTCTAAAGGTCCATACAAGCTTCAGAAAAACCTCAGATTTGGCAACAAAACACAAAAGAAAGCATTGAAAAAAGAATGACATTAGAAAATTTATGCCATAGCCATGGCCAAGAAGGTTTGAAATGGTTTCAAAGCAACATAAGGAAAGCCAGATTTGTGCAAAGAAATGCTTACCACACCTTTTCTTATAGAATCCTTCTAGAAAATGACTCAGATTCATCAGAAAATGCTCAAGGTTTCAAGCTTCATACCCCAACATGGCGGCCAAGTGCAATAGGGCTTCACTCTCGAAGCTTCTCAAAAAATCAAGTGAAGAATGAATGATTAGGGTTTCGAGTTTTTACCATGCCAAACTCAAATAATTGTAATTTTTGACCTTTGTTTTAAAACATAATCATTTCATTTTATTTCGCCCATGGTATTGACTTATGAAGTCAATAAACCTAATGATGTGTGGAGACCATGAGCCAAGGAAGAGGTCAGGAGATATAAGGGATATGTTTTTATATATTCTTTCAAAAAAATCTTTTGTAAAGCCCTTTATATTATTGTAATATCAATTTTAACATTATTAAAGAAATCTCATTGATTATTTTGAAAGGGGAATTGAACTAAAAGTTGCTACTCATACAAAAGGTATAAGTGAGAGCCAATTGGAGATCACATGCATACAACTGAGGAGATATAGTGGAGTTCTATTTGTGACTTTGAATTAAACTGATGCCATTTTTGGAGGCCTTTTGATCATGCATAACATAAGGAGGAGTTTGCAATGTAATGAGTTCAATTTACTTCAGTTTTGGGTCCTCTTTTAGAGGCTTTCCTTTTCTGTTCGTGAGAGATTTTGGGAGGATATTTTCACTTTCAGTTCACTTTCAATGCCACCTCCATGCACTCAGGAGCCATTTTGAGTTACACTTCAGTTACATGTAGTATGAGATAGAGTTTTGAGTTGTTTAAGCTCAATTTGCAGCATTGGTGGGCCCCTTTTTCAGGCAGTTTTGGTTTTACTCGTGAATAGATTTGGAGTTCAGATATTTTGACTTCAGTTGTCTCCTCTTGGATTTTTGGAGCCATTTATTGTATATAGGAAAAATACTTAATCTTTTTTCTTCAGTTCTTGCTAGTTCATCTTATGCTACTTGCAATTTTCAGAGTTCTAGAGTAGAGGTGAAGATTTTGCAACTCATTTTTAGTGATAAATACAACATTGCAACACCTTTTTTTGAGAGTAATATCAAGCAGTTTTCCTTCTCATTTTTTTGGAATTGTGTACTTAGTGATTGGTGCAATTTTATGTGATATATTTTTCCTTATAATTGCATCTCATGGTAGTACCTTTATGTAGAGTTACACATACATTTGCAGGTTATAAGTTGTGTCAATAATATAATCAGTCTTAAGTTGTGAGAAAAACATCATTTCTCCTACTAGGATAGTGAGTATTGAGCCTTCTTATAAATTGTTAATGCAAAGTTTATGAGTTTTGAGTTGTGCAAAAATAGGTTTTTATTACTAGTTTTCTGTGTGTTTCCATTTGAGTAGAGTTCATAAAGTTATTTGGTGCATCAGCTTTAGGTTTATATTTCATTTACATGTTTTTTCCTCCTTACTCTGCAAAGTCATTAGTAAGACCAATTTAGGTAAGATATCAAAGGGAGCCAACCCTTTCTCTGGAGGTCCATTCTCACTATAGGTTACCCACAACCTAGGAATGTTCCCATATGTCACAGATTTGTTGAGTTGATAGCTTAGCAAAGGGTGCAAGTTTTAGTGACAATAGTTACCTTAAAATATGATAGATATACTATTACCCATATACAAAAATGAAAAAATGTTCAAGTTGAAATACTGGAAACATTCTATTGCTAAAACTAAGAACCTTTTTCTATTTATTAACACAAGGATAATATTTTAAATACTAAGTTATAAAAAATAGATTCAAATAAAATCCTATTTCTAACTAAAAAATGAAAATGTAGACATAAGAGAACCTCCACCAAATTCCAGAGTTCACTGCTTGGGACAATAAAATAAAAATGATGGTCAAATAATAAAATAAAGTTACTAAAGATGATCTCCATGGTGAAGTAGATATTCTCAATAAGTGTGATAGGATATAGTTGTTTAGACAAATTGCTTCAAAATATGGGCAACATGCACTTATAGAATGCACATTGATTTTTTGGAAGCTTTGGAGCTTCATTTATAGTTTTTTTATTGGGAGAATAGATTATTAAAATTTATTTGGAATATCTATGATAGAGGAAACTTAAGATAACTTTTATTTGATCAAGGAGAAGATGGATGGACACGATTAATTTTATTCAAGATGGACTAAGATTAAGTTGGTTAAAAATAGAAATAAGTCATAAAGAACTACTTACAACCAAAAAAGGAGGGAAAATCAATTATTTAATCATTTATTTTGGGATGGTGGAAGGAATTTTAATTAATTAAATAGTAAAAAAGTTTAATTAAAACAATGTGAGGTGGAAATTAAACTAATTAAATAATAAAATTATTTAATTAGGTGTGAGATGAACTAGATTTATTTAATTAATAAATGGTGAACTATATTGATTATAATTATTTGATTAATTAATGATGAGGATGGTAGTATGGAGATAGGCTAACTTGGCTAATTTTAGTATGGTGTTAGAACAATTTTAGATGTACATTTTTAATACTCTTTTTTTAGTTGCATTTTCTTTTATTGATAGTCTATTTTCAACAACTCTTTTTCTGTCGTAGAAGGTTCTCCTAATTCATGTCTAGGTTCTATGCCTTTTTACTAATATATCATGGTGTTATACCCTTGCTCATTTGGGTTTTTCATCAATATTTAGCACCATTCAAAGCATTTACACCTAATAATTCTTTACTTCTATTCCTTTATGTTAATCTATTTTTACAAAACTATGTGACCTTCAAGAAACTAAATAGATAATGCAAATTATCACCACAAAACGTTTAACCTATTTTTTCTTCTTTTTTTCTTTCTACACTCATTTATGTAATGACCTAAGTCATTGTAGTAATAGTAGGTTAGTTTCTAACCCCTTCCTCTACCTCAACCACCCCTAAAATTGTTTCTATGATAGTTTTCTCTACCACAACCACAAGATTAATCATTTTTATGGCTATTAGAATATTCTTCATTTTATATTGTTGATATGTTATTGGATTTTCCTCCATGTTGGTTCCTTGTATTAAATTTATGGATATCCATTCAGAACATCTACAACCAATCATGGTTCCCTATCTATACCACTATCTATATAAGATTATTCTTATTCATTTGTATAACTAATAGTTCCT
The DNA here is from genome assembly GCA_007258455.2 of Sequoia sempervirens. Classification (NCBI taxonomy): domain Eukaryota; kingdom Viridiplantae; phylum Streptophyta; class Pinopsida; order Cupressales; family Cupressaceae; genus Sequoia; species Sequoia sempervirens. The sequence goes on along the minus strand of VDFB02000581.1, from coordinate 58,232 downwards.
CATATTCTTCAAATAGTGTATGAATTTTTTTAGTTATATATCTATCCCAAATTTTGCATATATTTCAATAGCAATTTACTATTCTTCTATAGATTTTTGAAATTCTACCATCATTATGACAACTTTTTTTATACCTTCAACCATCGGGAATTCATTTCTTAGGTTTTCATCTTTGCTACAATAGCTACATTAGATGTTATTCCTTCTTGGTAGGGGTGAAGTCTCTTTTCTCCCTCCTTTTACTCTATAATATCCTACTATATTTTTATTTTTTCTCATTCTAAATTTAATTTATCCATTTCTTCATTTTCACTAAATTATTTTCAGTAATTTTGAGCTTCTATTTGGCTACTATCTCCATTTCTTCATTATAGGTAATAAATTATTTTATATCTACTACAACTTTAATTTTTAGTTTCAAACTAAAAGTAAATAATTATATTCTCTATTTCTTAGTTAGTGGTTCCTCCAATTTGAATACTACACCTTTAAATATTTTATCATGTTATTCCACTAACTAATTATTCTATTGTACCATATCCCTCATTTACTTACATTTTCAATAGGGCACTAGGAGAACAAAAATTTGCCAAAAATTATTTTCTTATCTCATATTGTGCCTTGTTATGTTTTAGGAATATTTTAATATACCATTTTAGTGCTTCGTCTCTTAGTTTCTTTCATATATTTTTTATCATGATCAATATTATCTTTTCTCTAATGAGATTCCTAAATAAATAATTTCTTAGTTCCATCTATTAGGAATTGTAGGCAGGTACAAAGGGTTCACATTACCAGTTAAATGTAGATTAAATTGAACACAACAAAATAATGAAATGGAGGAATGAAATAATACACATAAATTAGTGAGACAACAAAGGTTTTAACGTGGTTCACCCTATTTATAGGCTATGTCCACCAACGAAACTCCTTTTATTAATAATTTCCAACAAATACAATATACAATAAACCTATAACAATAGTTGTAACCTGTAACAATCATTTCCCATGATTTACACTACTTTGTTCACTTGCACACAATGCTATGTGAGCCCAACTCTTTGCTGGTATGAATAAATGTCACTTCATGTTCATCTTTAGAATTTTTTCAAGATTAGTTTCCACTTGTTCTTGGTTTGTCACAGTTTGTTGTGATTGGGAATGTACCTGATTGGATTGTGGCATCATCTTCATCATCCAAGAACTTGGCAACACATGAGCAGATTTCAGAGACACAATCTTCATACATATGGATTCCTCCTAATTCCTATCCAGAATGGGAAGCATTCCTGCATTTGTACTTGGTGTATCTTCTTCCCAAGGGGAGAAACATTGTTTGTAGGCATTGGATTATGTTTTTTCTTCATACATTAACCATGTTTGCAGGAGATCATACATTGTGGGGGGGATATCTTATCTCTCTATTTCCCTCTTATGGGGGGTCATTGATTGTATATACATGATGGATGTATTCTTTGGGGGGTATCATTGAGTCCTCCATACATCATTTTTGTTTATTTTATTGTTCTTTATTTTGGAGAAGAGTTTTGTCTCATTGGGTTTTCTCATTTTCTTTGTTTGTGAGAGATTGATTGCATTCACATTTTCATTTGTAAATGGGTACCTAACATGGCCTAGTAGCCGAGACCCATCTTCATCTTCATCTTTGCATAGTTTGTATAATAATCTTCTTTGTAAGTTACACTTAACGGGGGGTGTTGGTGTGAATAAATGTCTTGTACCTAACTAATTCACTCACTAGGTAATTAGGGGACATATTCACATGTTAAGTTTACTTAGGATATAATATTCTTTCTAAAAGTCTTAGTTGGCTTTTCTAGAACTTATCTTATCTAGCTAGTATTTCTTGATTCCTAGGTATTTAGTTTGTTAGTTGTCTCATGTTATAGGATTAAGACACTTTTCATGACATTGTCTAATCCTATCTATCAACCTTGCCTTTATAAGCAAGGAATCTCATGTACATTGAAGTATATTCAACCATTATTCAATCTTCCATTGTTGAAGCAAGGTTTCTTGCCATTTTCTCTCTTTTGGAAGTTGTTTTGGTCTAGTAATTGTTCCTGGGGGTGTTGAGGAGTCACCATTTACTCCCACATGCTTAACCTACATTTTTCTACCTATAACTTCTATGTGCACACTTCACACACCCTGTAGCATTTCCAATTCCATGTCACAACCAAACTAAACCCCATGTGTGCCTTTTCCACACGCCACTGTTGGAATTCAATTTGCAGCAAGAAACTATTCATTTCTCATGCAATTTTCTAATTTTTCATAATAGAAATTAAAATTCAAATCTACAACAAAATTCCTTTATAAAATATATGTAATTTTTTCTTCACCCCCTTGTATTCTCCTGTTGATTGATTTGGGGGAAAACATGTTGGACAAAATGGGGAAAGTTTAAACAAGTCTGATTAGGCTCCACATAACAACACCATCCTTAGTATATTTTCCAAACACATGAAGCTTTATACTATTTTTGGCCATTGTTGAAAGTGTTTTTACTTTATTATTTTATAGATTGGGATTTTTATTTTATTTTTATGTATATTATATCCTTAGTTTACACCCTTTATTTTCCTTGATTAGTCTATGCCTAATTTTATAAACCTTTATTTTTTTCCTTCATCTCTAGGCAATTGAAATTTAAAGTATTCACTGCTTAGTATCTCAAAATTTTGCATGCACTCTCTTCTTTCTTTTTTCTCTTTCTATCTTCAAAAAATATCTTCTTCATGAACTATTCTTATATCTTCTTTATGGACCCTTCTTATCTTATTTGCCATGGGAGAAAATTTTAGTTAATGTGGTTTACCTCTTCAAGGAATATTTTTATCTTTGGAGATGGAACTTTTGATAATTTAGCATTTGTTAATGACATCAATTTACATGGGATTTTCCCATCCTTATTTTAGTGCTTCTATTTTATTAATTTCTAATTTCTTGCACATTTCTCTTATATCATCTTCCTCCACATTATTTTGTTTATCTTAAAATTTAAAACTTCTCATCATTTTCTCTAGTGAATTTACATTTCCACTTACTACTTTATTTAAGTAGTATTCACTCAAATCCAATGGTTTAAGTTTTAAATATGGTTAGAAAATCCTTAAATCCTTCATTAATTGTGACCTTTAGGTTAGAAAAATCTACATCAAAAAAATTCTAATGGTGGAGCACTCTTGCTTCTACACTCTGAATGAGCGTTAGTATTTCTAATTCCTTTCCTACTTGAATGTTTAAACTAATCATATTAATCTATTTGATTTGCTAATCCATTTAGATTTTCTTTTACTTTTATTACATAGATAGTTACTCAAATATTTCATTATTATTTGGTTGTGATTTTTAAGTTATAAAATAGAAAACCTCAATTTTTGGGATACAGAGTTGGTTTCTACCCAGAATAAATATTTTGGGTTGTATTGCACCACCTTTGGGAGTGCTTGGTGCATAGGTCTCTTCAAGATCCACAATTAAAATAAATAGGCCTAATTGACCTCCTAGATCAAAGGTTATGGTCTCCAAAATCTTTTACATAATAAATATCAAAACATGTTGGACACATAAAATAGTCGTAAGGAGTTACACTAGTTGACAATATTATGATGTGTGTTATGAAACAACATAAGATAGTTTAGTTGTAGATAATAGAACCAAAATAGAATGGCTAGTCTGGTGAGTGTGTTATGATTAGGTTATGATAGGTGCAAGGAATATGTTATTTTTATCTTGTGGATTCGTCTTGAGATTCAGGTGTTGGATTTCTAAACTTATTGATAAATAAGATGAAAATATTATAACAAAATCTTTTAAAAGCGTATATAAATTTAAAATTTATTTAATTAACAAGGATTACCATATGATAAATACTATGTGATTACATCATCAACAATAAGAGATAAATTAAGAAACCATAAATAATAAAAGATTTACGTGGAGAAATTCTTTTAGGAAAAAATTCCACTTGAGAAAGAGGATAAGTATGTATTAATCTTCAAAGGAGAGATACAACCACACACTAACACTCTAAGCTCTGAAAATACTTTGATAAAACTTATGTACTTATAAAATACTATTATAAAACTATTATCTCATGCCTCAAATTTATAGAGAAAAGAGAGAGAAATACCATAAATTGTTTTTTAAAACAATGTACCATCAAACCATGGCAAAAAAAATCCCATGTCCAAATTGAAGAGTTACTTTTGAGAATAGTAAACATAACCCCTAATGAGCCATGAATAGCAAAAACAACCTATGTACTAATAATATATAATTTCTTTGACCTGTAACTTATCTATAATGGCCCATATCCCAAGTAGGGCATCCAAAATCATCAGCTATCATTACGGTACCTACTAATAGCACTCAAGATGTTCCACTACTCAATTTCATGCCCAAGTTGAAATATTTTATAAATATATCTTTGTAGCCCTATTGTCAACTCTACATCCTTTATTAGATCATCTTCAGTAGTCTCTATTGTTTGTGGCTTTTTGGCTGATGTTTTGTTAATAGGTTAGTTGTTGGTTTGTTATTGCTTATTCTTTAACATCTAAGTTTCATTTTTTGTTGGTTTCCTATTGTCCATGTATTTTCTTTTGTAGCCTGTTCTCATTGTAAAGGGTTTCAAAACCCCTTCAAAACCTATTTCTCCTTAATCAAAAACTCTACATCCTTCATGAATGCATATAACAAATAATATCAAGAATATGAGAGAATTTAAAATGAAACATTGGAATACCTTTCAATCATCCACCTTACTACAACTCCAAATAGAGAGAAATCATATTCACCAATGGAACCTTGACTATCTAAGTCACCTGCCCTATCTATATCAAAAAATCCATATATGTCAAATGACTTGTCCATATTATCAATACCATGATAATGCAAAAATTAGTAAAAGGTTATATGCAAATATCTAAATACCATTTTAATGAAACTCCAACTCTCTCTACCAAGGTTAGACATAAACTTTCTTAAAAATACCACCACTTGGTAAATACCTAGTTTAATGCAATCAACTTATATGCATCAAAATTCCAACTGGCTCATTAGGTGACTCGGGAGCAGTGACAAACTCAGGGGACACCAAAGCTAGCTTGTCACAAGGACGGTGCATGCTAATGTTGGACCACCCTTTGAAGAGGGTGGACTCCTCTTACACCCTCCATTACTGGAAAGGACAACCTCTACCTTCTGCTTCATTAGAGGATGTGAAATCCCCACATATGAGGCAAGAGGTGTGAAGAGAAAACCACGATGGACACCACCGAAGTATTTGGCATGTCCATGGGTTTAGAGAATGGTGGGATGTTTGGGAGGGAAATCAAAAGAGGTGGCTCAACCAAAGGAGTGATAAACACCTGCACCTTTTTAGGATCAGGTGCACCCACACTCACAGCAGGATCTGGAAGCAGGACTTAATTTGATTGAATGGAAGCAGAGGGGAAGAGAGAAGAGGATGCAGCAGGAGGCCTTGAAACAGGGGGGTCGACTCCTCTTTCTTTCTCTGCAAAGCGGCTTGCTTAGCCACTAGAGCCTTTTTTCGGTGCTTGCACTTGTGCGCAAGGTAGCTTCTATGAATCTTTGAGCTAGAGGTTGGGAGTTGCAAAGGGACAAAAGGCTCCTGCTCAGCCATAGGAGTTTCCATCACAACCGTCTCTGGCAGAGGGACAGATTCCTAAACAGGAGTAGGAGGAAGAGGTTGAGAAACAATAGGGATTCAGTTCTAGGGCCTCAGTGGCGAGCCTCTTCCCATTCACTGATTTAAGAGCAAGAGTGGTGGGAGGTCGCGGTGATCGAGACATAGAGGATTCCCTGTGAATACCCTTTCTTCTACCATATAGGTAGGGCCAAGGCCTAGGAGGCACAGTACAAAGATCCGATATCCTAATCTTATCCTTGCGCCAAGAAGGCACCATCAAACTCCTCATGTGGGATCTAGGGGTAGACATCCAAAACTCTTCTTCAGAAAGAGGAGCAGAAGGGGAACCTTGAGGACGGGCAGGCCTCTCCTTTCCCTTTTGAGAAGAGGAGGCAACTTGTTGCTACACTACCGGCCCGATCTTATACTTCACATAGTTATGATAAAGTAGGTACATTCTTAGAGGAAGTGAACCGACCTAGGTGGGCCAAAAATGATTCAATGAATAGCCCCTGTGGGACACCAACAACTAGTATCCAATGCCATGCACAACGTGCACAACACCTTTATGGGAGAATTTCAAACACTTATGAATGACGGAAATAATTCTATTTTTGGAAGCTAGCCAAGGTATGCCTAACTTCACCCTAAACAAATCCGATTTTGAAATAATGTCAAAGGTTGTGTCCACGGCCCTAGGTCTAAATAGAACAAACAGAGTTATTGAGCCATACGGCTTGAGATAAAGGCCATCATGCATACGGATGGTAGAATTTGTTTCTTCATACTACCTCTGCAATGAATTTAGCCACAAGATCCCCTCTGTAATAACGTTCACTCGACTTGTAGGGTCAACTAAGACCCCTGTCATAATGTTCCCATTGAGACGAGCGAGAATGTAGAGGGAAGAGGGCTTGTTGTTCAAGGGCACATCTTGCAAGGTGAATGTCACGTTTGGTGAGCCAGTCACAAGTTGTGGGGAAGGAGTAACCATGACCATATTAATGTATGTCAAGGGCTAAGTGGAAGAATCAAAGGGGTCAATAATTAAGTTAGCAGAGTGAGATGAAAATGGGTTTGTGTATATCTGTAACTCACTATTGGCCTTCACCATTGATTTATTTATATTTTGTTTCATCCCATCAAGATGAATGGTACTGTCATTGATGTGGTCCTGTATCTCATGAAGCAAGCACATACAATGTTTGGTCTCATGTCCGTTAACTCGATGGTACTAACAAAAGGAATTTGCATCATACCAATTAGAATAAGGTTCCTTGAGAGGTTGAGGGTTCTCCAAGGTTATGATCTTATCCTTCAACAACTTCTGCAAGATGAAAGAATAAGATTTTTCTAGCCTTGTGAACTTTCTATTGCATCTGAGGCCATTATCATTTGTTGTAGCTACATTCGCAACAACCTTACCCCTTCCCAAGATCAATACTATAGAATTTCCTTTTGAATGGGAGTGTGAGGAAGATCCCCCAAACTAAACTACCATCTGCTGATATTCTCGTAACACAACACACAGATGCGCAAAAGAAGGGTATTTCATGAGGGAAAATTTTTCCTATCGAGGTCTCTCCAGGTTTCCTATGAACACCTTCTGCACATCAAAATTGGGCAATGAGTACAAGATCTATGAAAAGAGTGCTTGATATCACACTATAAAATCAATTATTTTCTCATTATCCCCCTGCTTACATCAGAAGAGATCTGAAAAGGTCATCTTTGGTCTAATATTAGCTTGGAACTGTCAGAGAAACTAATTTACACGTTGATCAAATGAAAATATAGAATTTTTGGGCAAGGAACAATACCACTCGAGTGTTGTATCCTTGAGAGATGGGGGAAATAAGTTTTCCATCAACATGTCGTGATGGAAGAAGTCTATACACATGGAATTAAAGGCAGACACATGTGTTTTCTGGTCCCCTTTGTCGCCATACTTCTCAAATTTTGGAATCTCCATTCCTTGTAGGAAGGGAGTACTCAAGATTGCTACCGATAATGGGCTATGTTGGAAGAAAGGCTGAAAGATAGGCTAGGCAGAGGCCTGAGAAAGGCTCACCAACTAGTTTTGTATTTGACCCATATTTTGAAGAAGGGCATTCAAAATAGGGTTAGAAGATGACAAAGGACCAGTGGAACCTAGAGAGCCACTGCCACCAGAACCACCTCCGGAGCCACCGTTGTGACCATCACCGAAGCCACCACCACCAGTAGGGCCTCCACTGGAGCCACCTCCACTACCAAAACCACCACCATGACCTCCACCAAAGCTTCCTCTGCCAGTACCACCTCGGTTACCAAAGTCACCACCACTCATTCCACTAGAGCCCCCACCACCAGGGGCAGTAGGAGGGGTGGAACTGAACCCAAGGGTAGTTTTACTCAACTTGAGAGTGTCAGGCCTTTGGGAAGCAGAAGAGACATTGATGGAGGGCCCTATTTCGACCATGCACATAGATGTGGTAGGCATTGAAACACCTATTTTTCTTTCATAGGTGTCGAGCACTTCTCCTCGGGTGGTACCCAATCTAGGCCTATACGAAGGGATATAAGCTTTAGTTAGATCGGCCAGGCCTCATAGAAACTCTATGCCTATTTGATCCTTCCCTAACAAATGTCTCACCTCACCAGTAATTTTGGCCATTCTTGCCATACTCGGTACTTTCTCCAAATGATTTACAAGGTCTAACAGTATATTATCCAATGCCATAAGGTTTTCCACATGAATGCGCACATCATCATCCTCATCTATGGATGAAGGTGTAGGAGATGTTGGAGGAGTAGGAACATGAGTGATTTCTTCCATGAAACCCATCTCATCAGTATAATTCATAGGAAAACTAGTGGTATCATCAGTAACTATACCAATGGAAAAACTGGAGGCGAAACTAGAAGTGACCTTCATCTTCTCCATTGATAAGTGTCGCATGCTTCTCCTAACAATGTACCCAGAGGTTTTGGATTGGGTTGTGATGCTCATAAACCTTCACAATACTCAGGGTTATGACAACCACCAGATGCAGGGGAAAAATCTCAACATAGACGAATGGATAGACGTTGTTCACATCGGGTTCAACAAAAATGTAAGAGAGGGGGACCAACCACGTCAAGGCTCCAGGTCATAGAGAGCCGAGAGCAGAGGGCTGCCCTAACTTACCTCACTCTAAAGGGTTTTTTGGGGTGAGGATCAAGAATGAAGAGCACTATGTAGTACTCTTGTCACTCTACTGACCCAAAATTGTATTTGGGGCTAGACGAGCCAATTTTTGGAGTTTGAATTGTACCTCAGATAACTCTTTGTCCAAGGAAGGTAGTGCAGGTCTGGGATAATAGCATAGCATGCTAGTGTCTCTCTAGCATGATGGTGTCCATACGGATAGAAAATGTAAAGTACAATGAAGAAAAGCTCAAAAACCTACTGATAGCCTAGCTAGTTGATCTTGACGAAAAGAATAGAATGATAAGGTATGAAAAATAAAGATGGATATGATAAAGCAAGTAAATAAAAACTAAGGTGATGAATATGATCTCAAAAAAGTGTTGATTCACCAGTTAGCCCCACACACATGTTCACCTAAACACAAGCAAGAGGGGAAAATTTTTTGGGTTGTATAGAGGCCTACCTCAGTCAGACCCTCGCTTTGGTGTTTCCACCTCCATGGATAGCTAGAGAGAAACGAAGTAGAATATGTGATAAAGAAGCTAGAAAGTACTGTAATGAACACTACAAAAGACTAAACTACTCCATCAAATCACAAAGGAGAGGAATGAAGAATTGCCATCTCCACCTAAAGGCTCTCAAGGCCAATGAAGGGAGAATACAAGCAACGAACTTGGAAAAGTCACCACCGTGGCAATTGTGGTGAAGGAAGGTCTCGCAAGACTCCAAGATCACAACTTTAATGGTGGAATCACAAGTGCAATGTGGATTTGATGGAGTGTCAAGTTGCTACAATGCTAAAAAATGGAGTGCTAGAATGTTGAAGAATGAAAGAACTAAAGTGAAATGCCTGAGAAATGTGAAGAAGCTTGAATGAATTGCTAAGAAAGACCTGAAGTGAATGTGAAATGGATTCTTTTGAAGGTGGGATGAGATGGAATAAGCCATTTTCGGGTAGGTTGGTCGACAAAAGGATGTTAAAATTCATCCCCAATGAGGATTGTAATGCTTCTACCAACTTCAGACGTGGGAATCTGTCAGAGATGGCAGCATGCCACGCAGATGTCTGCATGTTGTGCTTGCATCCTCGAAAAATATTCTCTCACCGACACATAGGACAAACACCAAGTGGATGGAAGGCAGGTGGATGATGTGGAATTTTTCCTTCAGATTTTATTTTCTAAGGTAAGGGTATGTCAAAGGGGAATTTACACAAGGGGTGAAAATTTGCTCCTATACAATAGAACATGAGTTAACCATGATGGACCTTTACAACACCAAATAAAATTAGAGAAGATATTTTCATCATTCATCCAATGATAGAGAGCCTTGGCTAATAGATTCCACCAATGCCTTATAAAAACATGTGTATATGTATATGTATGTATGTATCTATGTATGTATGTGTTAGCTGAGGATACTAGTATGGTATGATTATGCTTCATCCATTATGAATCAAAGCATAACAAAGCCACTAATACTAAATCTAAACAGGATCAATAGAATTGAAGTTAAACTAAACATTCATTAAAACAAAGCATTCTAAATTATGGAAATGTTTAAAATGTCTATTCTAGCCCATTTGAAACTTATCTCGTTTTGGAATTGGTGTCGCATTGATATGGAACAATGACCCTTTCCCAATCTTGTGATCAGTGAGCTTGTTTCAATCGATTCTATTGAAGAGAATCAATGAAATGGTTGTGAGATGTGATTGAAAACATGATTTATGCTAAAATGAGTATGATGCAAGAGTTAATCTACCATGATTTATGCTAAAATGATTAAAAATGCAATTTCTAAGCTAACCTAAATGAGATTTAAGCTAAAAATATTCAAACCCTAATTATCTAATTAGCTAAATGGATGCATTATGGAAGCCATTAATGGAAGCTAAGCTATTACGCAATTGAAAATGAACTAAAATATGCTAAATGTGAGTTAAAAAAAGTGTGAGTGTGAGTGATTTCAATAGCATAAGTTTGCTCTAAAAAAGATGGATGATGGATCCATTTGTCTCCAAATAGTGAACTATTTATAGGAAAGCAAATGAGAAATGAAGGGTTGAGATCGGAAAAGCTAATCAACGGTCAAGGAGGGAGGAAATGAGAGGCATGGATCATGGATTTTCATCAATGAGTGAGAATGCAAGATGAGATTTAATCAAGGGTTCTCATTTCTTCCAAACAAGCACACTTTTGAGCTATGTAAGAGGTCAAAAGTTAACTTGCACAAGAAGTCACAAGCTAACTTGCATATGAAACTAAGTGAGAATATTCCCTTTTCCAAATGATTGGAGGAGAAAGAATATTCTTTCGAATATTCTTATGGGTGAGGAAAAAGGATATTTTGCAAATTAAAAAAAGTTTAATTGTACAAAAAGGGGAAGGAATATTCCCTTGCAAGTGGGGGGGAATTAGATTAATTAGATAATTGCTAATTAAATAAGGGTTTAATCATGCAGTTAGGGGGAATTAGAAGAATAAAGTGATACTCATTAAATTAAATGATTTAATGAATGGGGAAAGGCAAAATGACATTTAATTAAATAATTTTAGGGTTATTTAATTAAATAAGAAGACTTAGGAAATTAAATTAAATAGTTTGATTTATTTAATTCAATCAGATGAAATGTTAGCGTGAAAGGGGGAAATAACCTGATTAAGTTGAATTAGGTTAATAGATACAAATGATGCCATTAATTAATTAGCTAGGCTAATTCAATTAATGAAGTGAAAAGAGGATGGGTTTTAAGAGAAAATGATCTTAGTATACCTAATTTGAGTGTATGATATGATTCAGGACATTTTTCAGTGTCTACATTTTTCCCTAGCGGAAGGTAGTGGAAGGATAAAGCTGATTCACTGCTCCCTCGAGAAATCGGGTGAAAATTTGTAATTTTGGGTTGATTTCTTGATAAAGGTAAAAGGTTGCCTCAGGGGTCCAGAAAGGCTCTGGGATGTAAGAAATATGCCAAAAATGCAAAAAATGGTGCAAAATAAGCTCCAGTTTGGCAAAATTGGTGAAAATAATGATAAACCCTAGCTTCAAGATTAAATTAGGGAAAAAACCCTAATTTTCTAGCATACATAGGTGAGGAAGGGTCACTTTCAATTCATTTGTGGATTCACACCTTAAGGAATTCTTGCAAATTGAGCTTTAACCCTTTGATGAAATGGTGTGACGAGAGCTCTCACGACACATTTTCGATCGAGTTCGAGAGTACCAAAGGCTTCCAGGCTTAAGACCACCAGTATGTGATTCGAAACGTGATTTCAAATTTGACTTTTTGATGCATTTATTGCTTTTTGAATTTTAAACTGTGTTGGTGTCATTGTATAGCGACGCTAATTTTAGAATCGACAACACTAAAATGAATTTTAGCAACACATATGTGTATTGCAATGCAGTTCGCAATTTAGAATTAGGGTTTCTGATTTTAAATTGTGACGCATATATTTATAGCGATACACTTCTCGATTTGAAAATTAGGGTTAGGATTTCCAAACTTTAAATCATGATGCATACATTTCTAGCAACGTGATTTGCGATTTGCAATTTGAAATGTCTCAGGCGTCGTAGTTTAGAATTTGAATTATAGCGACGCTATTATCATTTTAGAGCCAAAAATTCTAAACTGAGTCAAAAGAATTTGAGTTTTGCTGTCATGCGCTTCATGGGTGCAGGTTGTCATTCCACCTTTGATATCTCATGAGCACCGACCCATAGTTTTAGAGAGACATGGTGATTTATCTAAGTTGCGCTAGGAGCACTTGGGGGAGATTGGCCTGTGCTACATTGCTTATATGCCCGTCGTCCAAACTCACTTGGCTATGATGACCATGTTGTGCGAGCGATGCCACAGTGAGACTTCATCATTCCACCTTCCCACAAGTGAGGTGACAATGACACTAGAGGATGTATGGTGGATATTGTGTTTTCCAATACATGGCGAGCATATGATTTATGACTCTAACGTTAGTTACGATGCCTACCACGAAGTGATGGAGCTGGAGGACATCATTCTTGTCACTTCGTAGATAGACCTTGAGATGTACAAAGGTTAGGTGTCAACACTCAGATTGATAGTTGCAACTATTATCTCTAGCTTGGTTGTTCCTGATCAACAGAACAGAGGATTCAACCCAGGATGGGGCCTTTCTTGGCATAGGATGCTCTACATGAGGACATTATTTGCATGGGGGCCAGTGATGTTGGCCTCATTGTATCATGATATGCACAATTTTTTCTATTGTGATGGTAGAGCGATTGGCACAGGGGTTACCTTGCTACACATTTGGGTGTGGGAGCACATCATTGTGCTTTGTCTGATCGTTCAAATGGCAGATGTAGAGCCAAATGATCTTGTCATTTGGTGATACAAAGGTGCCATTACTTTATAGCACATTGGGCAGCTTGGGATTCCATAATAGCACCAGGTGCTTGATGACATGATAGTTTTTAGATGGTGACCCTGGCTTCAGATGCCAGTGTGGTATGATGACATGCAACAACTCTTCTTTGCCAAATAGTGCAGGGTCGAGAGCACACCATTATAGAGTGGTATTTTCCAGATAGGGTGACACAATAGTTTGAGGAGCGGTAGGATAGGCCAGATGAAGCCTATCGAGCCATATTTTCCAGATCAGCACGAGAGGTACCCATGTGGGGATCTACGATCCCAACCCCTGAGGTGGTTGAGAGTTTTCGATAGTTGGTTGCTCAGCCATGGGCTTATGACTAGGGATAGGAGGATGCTTAGAGGATGCCTACATACAATGCATGGTTCACACCCCCTCGCAGGTTGACAGATCTAGCAAGTGATCCTCCATGAGGGAGACCGAGAGGGAGAGGTGCAGGCAGGGGTAGAGACAGAGGCAGAGTCCTGAGACAGGATGGCCAGGTTGGACATGATGGGAAAATTCTATGGGTACCACCTATGGATCAACAACCTTCACAGTAGCCTCCCATTCAATAGTAGGCAGCTTAGCCACCGTTGTCGGGGCTAGATCCCTGAGATTTTCAAATTCAGTAGTTGCAATAGTAGGTTTAGGTCATTACAGGTGAGCGGGATCAGGCCCAATAGCAGATTGTAGCTATTACTAATGAGAGGGATTAGGCACGACGGAGCGGGACCATGATCGAAAACTCAGACAAACTATTGAGATGCAACTAGCGTAGGAGGTCGGGCGGCGCCAGTAGCTCGAGACGATGACAGTTGCATCTTAGGGGTGGATAGTCTCTCTGAGATTATATAGAGAGGCTATGACTAAGGCAGCCTACTATAGGATGCACTATCACAAAGATGTCCCTGTGGTGCTTAGATAGTCGGATTACTCCCAGAGGACCGGGGCACATGCCAGAGCAAAGAATTAGCCAAAGAGAAAGGCTAGAGAGGGGAGTAGCCATCAGGGCTAGCTTGATTGTACAGAGACACTTTTTTATTTATTGCCTGATTATTTTATACAGATATACATTCATGGGCTCGTTTTTGATAGCCTTATGGATATTACATTTTTTATCGATATATATACATTGATTCAGATATTGTATCATGACAATTTTATATATATATATATACATATATATATATATGTATATATATATATATATGTATATATATATGTATATATATACATACATATATATACATATATATACATATATATATATATATGTATATATACATATGTATATATATATGTATATATACATATATATGTATATATATATATGTATATATATATGTATATATATATGTATATGTATATATATATATGTATATATATATGGATTCGATGCGATGTGATGTGTTCACTTTATTATGATCATGTATATGAATGTATGAATACATTTTATTTATGTATGCTTATGCGATATGCAATGATATGAGATGTAATGGATGCAATTTTATATTCTTTTTCAGTATCTTTTCATGATATGACATGTGATGGACGATATGATATGATTATGTTATGCTTATGCAAGTGATGTGGAATGCATTTTATTTTGTGTATTTCCTTATGCAGTTTTGATGTGATGTATGCATGTGGATGCATGGATGTAAAATGCATATGTTTATACTTATCATATGATAATGTGATGCATGTTTTATGATATGTGTGCAACAATTCAAGATGCTTAAAATAACAAATCTATAGTATTCGTCACAACTTAAATGATAAGGATTATGCAAGGTGTATGTTTTATGATATGCTATGATGTATGCATGCTGATGATTTGTGGATGCAGGATGGATGCATTGATGATGTTTTTGTTAACTGACATGATACCAAGTTATCGCGGAGAGAAGATAGAAGAAACAAGAATGATTTGACCATTGATTTTGATGATTGCTTCAAAAAAGATCCAACAAGTCTATGATCCACCGAGACTTTATTAGAGATGGTGATGAGAAATGCATGATGATGATGATGACTTGATCATATCTTGGGATTGGGATTTTCTTTCATTCCTTATTGTTTGATATAACACATAGATACAATGCATCAAGGTATTAATAACCAGGACGAAATTGTATCTAGTGTAATGAACTTTGACTCTGCAAACAGATAGGATAATTCTAATTCACATCTTGACATATGGAAACCTCATCGGAATGTAATTTAGAAGCCTAGAATATGTTGGACGAAAGCATACACAATAGTCAACAACATAATCCAAACAACCTTCCTACACACAACTAAGCAAGTATGCGCCAATATTATTTTACAAGAGTATCCACAAGCACAAAAAATGAAAGATAATGATCAATTCCCCATTCCTTTCTCTCTAAATCATTTTGATAAAGATCATCGAGCGGTCCTCATAATGGATTATTTAAGATAAATCATAAGAAAAGATCAAAGACAAATAGTCAGTGTTATCTATATCTCTTTCCAGTTTTAATTTAGCTAAGGTGATTTCTGATATGATGTCCATCATAGGAAGGCTACATCTTAGGACATGTTGATCAGGGTTTGTTTGATGTAGGATAGTGATGAGTTTTATGATAAGTCATTGATATAAACTTCACTGACACATTTGCCTATGATCTAGACTTTAGATTTTGACACTTAGGTTCTCACTTTATGACTTGCTATACTTGTTTTCTATTTGTTTTGCCAAAGGTTGAAGGTGACACTTGATTTATTATGGGTGAAGGTTATTTCAAGTGAAAGTGAGATGGGATGGGTGGTTTTGTGTTTTCTAGAATATTTCAATGTTTTTTGGTATTTTGAAAATGTTTTGATGTTGTTTTTGGTCTTTTCAAAAGTTTATGTGAATGTTTTGGTTTTTGATTATTTGAGGCTATTTAGGGTTTTTCAAGGATATTTGATGATGTTTAGGTCTTTTGAATGTTTTCTAATATTTTTGGATTTTCAATTTTCAATTTTTTTTGTGTTTTCTGATATTTGAATGATTTGGGTTTTTCTGAGATTTTACAAATGTTTAAGGTTTTTTCAATTTTTGAATGTTTAGAAATTTTCTAACATTTCGACCAAGAGCCTAACCTAAAAGAACTATCCTAGGGGCCTCAAGGGCTGATCAAAGATGAGCCTTGCCTACGTTATACACGCAGAGACTGTATAGTTCGACTGACTCGACTTATTTAAAGATGAGATATTAATGATTGATGGAATGCCAATTTATTATGATGAACTCCTAAAGGATTGACCTAAGGTGTGTCGGAGGTACATCAATGATGACCTTGCCTATGTTCAAGCTCAAAGACTCATAGTTCAACAAGGTACTATTTTTGGATTTTTGATGTTCAACCTTTTTAGGGTTTTGAATGTTTTAGATTTTTCCTTTACAATTTTACAAATGTTTTTGGGATTTTAGTTGAACAGGATTTTGCAAATGTTTTAGGATTTTTTTATAACGGTTTTATGATTTTTTTTGGTATTTTTGATGACCTTTAAGATATACAAGAACCTGATCCGATCCATAATGCATTTCCCCCAGTGTGATATGTTAGACTACCTCGATATAGGCAATACAAGCTAACCTTTGGAATATTCCAAGTAGTACTAAAGGAGATACGATACTTCACAACATCAAGCTATGATAAGGACGCATATAGATGATGGAATAAATAAGATGAATGATGCGATAGGTGGACGATGATGCAAAGAATGGTAGGATAAAGGATAAAGATCCAAAGAATAGATGGAGGTGCTTTATTTATGTGAGAACGATTGTTTTTTATTTTCTTTTTCAATCCCTTTTCTTATTTTTTTGGATTTTGATCATTTTTTATTTTTTTTATATTTTCAAATTTACACCCTTCAAGACTAGGCATAAAAAAATTTAAGATACAAGTTGTTTGTTGGTTCCTGCAAGGGTTCTCCTTCAAGTGTTGACAATTGGTATGCTCCTGATCCATAGCTTGTTGTGATGACAAAGGGACCCAACCAGTTAGGATCAAACTTTCCTTTGTTGTCCTGATCTAGAAGATTTTTTTTATTCTGCTTTAGGACAAGGTCCCCTACCTGGAAAGACTGATGTTTGATCTTCTTGTTATAGCTTTGTTTCAATTAGTTTTGATATACTTGTAAGTGATTGAGGGCATCAAAATGACACTCGTCTAGGAATTCTAACTCGTTCAGCCAAGATACTCTATATTTTGCATCAATGATTAGGTTTTGTAGTGACACTCGCAATGATGGGAGCTCAACCTCAATAGGTAGGATAGCTTTGGATTCGTAGACTAGGGAGAAAGGGGTTGCACTCATTGGTGTGTGGATATTGGTTCGATAAGCCCAAAGAATGGGATTTAGTTGTAGATGCCAATCACAACCAGCTTCATTGACCATTTTCTTCAGGATTTTTAGAATGGTTTTGTTCATAGCCTCAGCTTGATTGTTTCCCTGGGGGTAATATGGGGTAGATAATTCATGTTGGATGTTGAATTTTTGACATAAATCTTTCACATCCTAATTCTTGAAGGGTGTTCTATTGTTTGAGACGAGGTTTTGTGAAACAACATAACGAAAGATTAGGTAATTCAGGATAAATTTGGAAATTTTCTTCCCTGTTATGTAGGTCATTGGAATGGCCTCAACCCACTTGGTAAAATACTTAGTGGTTGTTATGATAAACTTATGGCCATTGGATGAGGTTGGAGTGATTTTTCCTATGAGATCAAGTCCCCACTACGAAAAAGGCCAAGGTGTGATCATTGGTTGCAATTCTTGAGCTAGAGCATGAATCAGATCTCCATGTTGTTGGAACTAGACACATTTATGCACATACTGATGAGCTTCTCTTTCCATGGTTGGCCAATAGTACCCAATCCTCAACAGTTTCTTAGCTAAAGTCATACCATTAGAATGGGAACCACATATGTCATCATATACTTATGTTAATGCAATTAAGGCTTCTTCGTGGTTAAGACATCATAGTAATGTCCCTTTGATGCTTCAATGGTAAAGGGTATCACCTAGGATCACTAATCGGGATGTCTTTTTAACAAAGGTATTTTTAAGGTTCGAGGTGATATTGGATGGGAGGGTTCCTTTGCTTAGGTAGGTGAATATTTCATGGTACCACGGGGATCCAAGACCAACAATGACACACAGGAATTTAGATTCAAGGATTTTGAAAGTTGGTACAACAAGTTGTTCTACCAAGAATTCACATTCAAGGATGTTGTTCAACATGTATAATAGTGATCTGATTGTTTCCATAGCATCTACTACTTGGTTCTTCATGTGAGAAATCTACTCAAAAGTAATATCAATGAAAAGGCCTTTGAGATTTTCCACCATCTTTTTATAAGGATTGAGTTTGTCATCCTTAGTTTGATATTCGTCATTGACTTGGTTGATAACCAGTTGTGAGTCTCCATAGACTTTCATCTCTTGTATTTTCCACTGAACCACTATCCTTAGACCTGTGATTAGGGCTTCATACTCAACAATGTTGTTAGTGCAAGGGAACGATAGTCGGTATGACTTTGGAATGTAATCACCTTGAGAGGTGATGAAAAGAATACTTGCTCCTAATCCATGTTGGGTCAATGATCAATCAAAGTACATCTTCCACTGACTTGTGAGATTGATAAGGAACACTGATTCATCAAGGAATTTAGATATCAAAGGGTTCTCAGCATAGATAGGTGCCTCTGCTAGTTGGTCTGTGATCACTTGTCCTTTGATTTCCTTGCACTCCACATACTCTATGTCAAATTTTGTTAAGATCGTCACCCATTTGTCCATTCTCCCTATGATAGTTGCTTTGGATAATAGGTATTTCAATGGGTCAATCTTTGCAATAATTTTGATTTGATGTGACAACATGTGGTGTCTAATTTTTTGTGAAGTAAAAACTACTTCTAAGCATGCTTTCTCAATGGATGAATAGTTCATTTAATATCCCACCAAATTCCTACTGATGTAATAGATTGCCCTTTCCTTTCCGTTTTCATCATGTTGTGCCAGAAGAGAACCTAATGTTGTTGATGTTGTTGAGATATACAAGATCAGTGGTTTTTTTGGTATTGGTGGCATGAGTACTGGAGGTGTTAGTAGATAGTATTTTATTTTTTGGAAAGCTTTATCACACTTCTCATCCCACTTGTAAGTTATCCCTTTATGAAGAAGATGTGAAAAGGGGTGGATTTTATCTGATAGTTGTGTTATGGACCTCCTGATGGACTACAATCTTCCTTGTAATCCTCTCATTTGCTTCAGTGTTTGCAATGGTTCTATGTCTAAGATGGATTTTACCTTTGATGGGTCAATTTCTATCCCTCTTTGCACGATGATATAACCAAGAAGTTTCCCTGATGTAACCCCAAAGACACACTTTTTTGGGTTTAGTCGTACCTTGTATTCTTCTAGCCTATCAAAGATGGGTCCTAAGACTTGTATATACTCATTTCTTTTTTAAATTTTTTTTCTAATATATCATCCACATAATCTTTGACTGTTTTATGGATCATGTCATAAAAGATGAGGGTCATTTCTCTCTGATAGGTTTCTCCTAATTATTTAACCTGAATGGCATCACGTTCCAGCAATAGGTTCCCCATGGACAAGTAAATGTAGTTTTGTGTTGATCCTCCTTAGCGATCATGATTTGATTGTAGCCTGAAAAACCATCCATGAGCAAAAAAAATTTCATGCCCAGCTATTAATTCCACAATGAGGTTGATGTTAGGAAGAATAAAATCATTCTTTGGGTACGTTGTGTTCAAGTCTCTAAAATTAGTGCATATTCTGATACCCCTAGTGGGTTTGGAGACTGGTACCAGGTTTGAAACCCACTTAGGATAATCTATTGGTCGGATAAATCCAATGTCAAGAAGCTTTTGTAACTCATGTTTAACCAAGAGTGTTATCTGAGGGTGCATCTTCCTTAATTTCTACTTGATTGGCTTTGCTTTAAGATAGATTGCTAAGAGATGTACAACCACTTTTGGATCAAACCCTGACATATTAGTGTATGACCATGCAAAGTTAGCTCTGCACTCTTTCAGGAATGCTGCCAGGTTCTTTCATTCTTCATCCAACAAGGATTTGGCATAAAAAGTGATCTTAGGTGCTTCTTCGGTGCCCACATTAACTGGGGTGGCCTTTTCTGCTAACACTACTAACTTCTCTAGATGCATTGCAGTAAGGGGGAGATTGAATCTCTCATCCTTCGGTGCCTCTGAGAGGTTTTCACCCTTGGATATGTCCTTTCTTTTTACTATTTTAGGATTAGAAAGTGCCACCATGTGGTTTTCACTTAAAGATCTACATGTTAGTTGCATTTCTTCAATTTTGCGACTGAAGGACTCAATCATCTCCCCATAGTATGCCTTTGTATCTAGCTCTATGTCAAAACCTGCTTTGTGATCTACCCATGGAAAATTGTCACAGAGTCCCATAAATTTTGAGATCGCTTCATCATTTTTAAATAAATCAAGAATTGGTGGTCCTTTTTGGTCCATGTCAATGAGTTGGGGGTATACTAGGCGTATTTCAATTAGTTGATTGCTCAGAGCAAAGGATGTAATGGATATCATGAAGAGGAATTTGATTTCAAATAGGTCAACAACTTCAAGGGGGGAGCCATCTAAGGTGGTATCACGTGATGGAGGTAACCAAGAGGAAGCCCCAACTCGTTTAGTGGAAGTACCTTTTGTTAGTGTAATTAAATTAATTATTACACTAGCATAAGTTAACTTAGGTCATGCATTATTTAGTCCTAGGATAGTTTTTTAATAAATCATTTAATAAATGGGATAATATTCCCTTCCTTGTTTGTAGGGATAAGATTCCTTCTAGAAGATGAGTTGTCCTTCTAGAACTTATCTCAACATTTAATAATTTCCTTGATAGGGTTCACATGTTACATATTGTTACATGTTGTTAGATCAAGACACATAGGCAACATCTCATGCATTTTAGGTTTTCTCTCATGCCTATATATTCAGGGCATTTGTACATTTGTAATCAATCAATCATATCATCAATATAGAATCTCTATTATGCATGCCTAGTTCAAACACTTTCTGTGTGGTTGATTATCTTTCTTGGAAAGGGTCCTCCATTGAAGATTTTGGAGCTTCAGGGAATGTGCATCCATAATCTCAAAATGGTATCAGAGCTTGTCCAGTGAAATGTCAACCCTCGATCAAGAAAGTTGATATGCGAGATTCTCTGCAGGCTTGGGTTTTTACTTGCAGGCTAGTTGGTTCTACCCGGGAACCAAGCTGATTTTTGGTGCACACCAGGCTCTCTTTGTCCTCTCCATTGCATCCAAAAGACCTCAAAACCCATAAATCACCTGCCCATTCATCAAAATCGAAGACATATCATCTGAGAGCCATTGAGGTATCAATCTAGGGTTTGCATTTTTTTGAACTATCCATACAATTTTGCAGAAAAAAATTCCCCCTTTCAGTCCTCCATCATGGAATTTTTTTTTAGAAAAATCAAGCTATTTTTATCTCATCATTTGGGAAAATTTTATATAGTTCAGGAAAAAATCAAATTTTTGTGGGAGCGACTGGCTATTTTATTTCATAGTCGGCCTAAATATTTTTTGCAGCAGCTATAATTTTTGGGTTTGGTCGGCATTCACAAATTCTTTGCAAATTAAATATTTTATTATCAACATTTAATTAAATTTGAATTGCATTTATATTTGCAATATTCAAATTTAAAAAAAAAATAGGGTTGTCGGCATCCACCGACCAGTTTGCAAAAGTCTGTTAGGTTTCACTTAAGCCGACGTCATCGACGGTCACTCATCGTACCTAGCCCGTCCACCGTCGTGACGCAGTGTTCCTTCCCGGCAATCCCTTCACACCAACAGCTCCGCCGACCGTGGCCCCCGATGCCGGTATTTGTTTTGGTTACCGCCGACCGCCCGCGCCCCGGTCCTATCCGTGACCGAGGGCCCCTACTTGCTCCCGAGTGGTACCACCAGAACCGACAACCGCACCACCCATTTCGCCGCCGACGAGCCGCTTCGCTGCCGCCATATCCAGTGGCAGGTTTTTTTTAAACTATCAGCTAGCTTCGCGGTCATATCAGCGACCAAGGGCCAATTTTTTTAGCCCATGGGTGTTATATTCTTGCGCCTATTTAGCTTGTGCTTTCAAATCAACATTTTTTCTTTTGAAGGCCATATCTTCGCGCCATGGTATCAAAAATGGACAAACGAGATACTGATGGAAAGAGAATTCAGAGCACTATCCAGTGGTGCCATCCATTTTGCAGGTTTTTTCTACTATAAAATTCTTAATTCAACTGAATTCAATCCTCCACTTTGGACTCAATGGCCAATATCTTCGCATTAGATTGTCGACATATGGACATTCCAGTAGCATTCGAGAGATATTTCAATGATTTTTTTCATCAGTCCACTCACTTTCTTTGGTTTTAGCTCCAGGTATCTTCTATTGGTTTTTTGCAATTTGGTGCATTTTCTTGATTCCTGGGACATCCTGACACTTGAAAAAGAATTTCTTGATCTCAGAGGCATATTTTCAGTTGCATATCTATTTGGAAGCTTCTCTTTGTTGTTGAAGGTCAATGTCTGTATTTTTTGGAGAAATTTCATTATGGGGCTTGCATATACTCCTTTGGTTATGTTGCACAAGGGAAACTATTCACAATGGTTGGATGGGATTGTCCACCATCTCCACTCACTTGATTTATTTCCTCATCTGAATGGCATAGTTCCTCATCTGAGTGAAGGCATTCAAGAATTTTATTGGAGTTGTTGCAGATATACAGTCTTGGAGATCACCACTATGCAAGTTGATTGTGATGTTTTGAATGCTATTGATCATTGTGATTGTCCTCACATCCTTTGGACTAAGCTTTGGGAGCTATATGGAGATTCAGACACTCCACCCTTCCCCAATGGTCATGATTCATAATGTCATTCTTCAGATCAAGTACCCCATGATGATATTGTTGTGCAGGAGGTTGATTGCTTTGAATCTTCCAAAGAGGTTGAAAAGGTTCCCTTAGATGCTTCTTCACCATCAGAGATAGTTGGTATCCCTTCACATTCAGTGATTCCTTGTCCAGATTTATTGATTGAGGCTTCCATCATCATTCATCAGGATACCTTCAGTTTTCCATAATTGACATCACAGGATGGCTTTGTTTCAGGTATCACTAACTTGGCTACTTCTACAAGTTTAGAGGACATTTCATGTATGAGACTTCTTCCCTGTCATTCCATTTAGGACTTGAGGTTTCTTCAGCATCTACCATTGGATTTGCTTTAGGATTATTTCAGTGGTTTTGAGGAAACTTCATTTAGGGGGGGAAATCAAGTCTCCATCACATTCATTGCATCATTGTCTTTGGATCTTGTTTAGCATCAGTTTCTGCATCATCCTAGATTGTCACTCTCTTCATTGATTGTGGCATCTTCATTTTCAAGAAAGGATACATTTGAGCAAAGTTCAGAGACATCATCGACATCCACATTCATCCTTCCTTCCTTCAATTCCTATCCGAAATGGGAAGCATCTCTGCACTTGCACTTGGTTTTGTTCTTCCGAAAGGGAGACAAATTGTTTTTTGACATTGGATCTTGTTTTGTCTTTAGAAACTTACCATCTTTGCAGGTGATATCATCTTTTGGGGGGGCTATCTAGTCTCTCTATTTCCTCCCTATGGGGAGTCTTTTGATTTTATTGTATCCATGTGACGAATGGTGTACTTGGGGGGTATTTGGGAGTCCTCCATCCTTCCCATCCTATCTCACATTTTTTTTTCCTTTTTCATCTCCTTTTTGGAGAGGGGTTTTCTTCCCACTGGGTTTTCCCCTTTTCTCCTATTGTGGGATATTTTATGCATCTTCATGTACATGGGTACCTAACATGGCCTCATAGCCGAGACCCATCATCTCATCATCTTGTATAATCATTGCATTTTCCTCCCTAATTTGAACTTATAGGGGGGTGTTAGTGTAATTAAATTAATTATTACACTGGCATAAGTTAACTTAGGTCATGCATTATTTAGTCCTAGGTTAGTTTTTTAATAAATCATTTAATAAATGGGATAATATTCCCTTCCTTGTTTGTAGGGATAAGATTCCTTCTAGAAGATGAGTTATCCTTCTAGAACTTATCTCAACATTTAATAATTTCCTTGATAGGGTTCACATGTTGTCACATGTTAGATCAAGACACATAGGCAACATCTCATGCATTTTAGGTTTTCTCTCATGCTTATAAATTCAGGGTATTTGTACATTTGTAATCAATCAATCATATCATCAATATAGAATCTCTATTATGCATGCCTAGTTCGAACACTTTTTGTGTGGTTGATTATCTTTCCTGGAAAGGGTCCTCCATTGAAGATTCTGGAGCTTCAGGGACTGTGCATCCATAATCTCAACACCTTTTCCAATAAGGGTGACCTTGATAGTAGTGCAACCTAGGCCAAGATTCTTTAGTCGTTTCTCTGGAACAATGGGTTCTAGTAAACCATTATCATTATGTCCTAGCTTCTCATTTTTGTTATATCTCATTCCCTTCATTAGCTATAATCCTTTGTTATCAGGGTGAAATCACAATATTGTGTTTCAATTTTTGCCCAAGATGGGCATTCACATCAATATTTTTAATTGAATCTTCATATTCTAAGACCTATAGCAGCTAAACCATTAAGAATTTGAAGATCATGCAAACTAGTGATTTGTGAAATTTTTTGTGTAGATTATAATTTTATTTTATTTTAAATTCCAAAATAAATCATGAATCTTTCAACATATCCTTTAATAACTAGTTTTAAACATAAAAAAACATTTTCAAAAATTAATGTTTGTGTCATACAACATAAATTTTTTCTATAAAGGATAAAATTCTAATTTTTGAAATATAGATTCTCAACATCAATATCTAGGGAAAGGATTATTTTCCATAATTTTTTCTCATATATATATATATATATATATATATATATATATATTTTAATTAATTTTTGAGGTCATTGTAACTATAATTTGGACATAAATGTGTGTCGTACAACATAACTTAATTTTTAAATATATTTTTTTCTTTTTTTGGTGAAATAAGGACATCAATACTTAGGGAAAAATTATTTTTTGAAAAAAAAATGCAATGGTTTACTATTTTTCACCTCTACAAAACAAAGAGTTTGATGTTCGAAGAAAAACATATGTTCAATCAAAATTAAAAATTAAATACATGATAAAATGAAAAAATATCAAAACTATACCTTTTGGAAAGCTCGTTTTAAGGGCTAAAATATTGTAATATATAATTTCTAAATGATGTTATTTAATCCCTCAAAAATTAAATAAAAAGTGTTTTTTTGCCATCATTTTGGTAGGTGTGAAGGAGACTCCATTGTGGGTATGATTTAATACCAAAGGGGTTCTATCTAAGGGGGTTTGATCTAAGGGGGTCTCATCTATCCCTCTTCAATTAAAAACCTTTAGATGGAACCTCTCAAGGCTTAAATCATTAGTTTTTCTATAAAAAAGTGATTTCAGAAAAAAAATCATCATGTCCCAAAAGTGAGACACACTATTGTGGCAGCACCCATCATCTTCCATATGAAAAGCAGGGACATGTCATTCATCTTGATAGAGGATTTTATATATATCGTCCTCATTGACATTTTTTTAATTCAAACCCTCCACTTGGTGAAGGTAGTAGCTGCCATCTTGATAGTTCCAGGATCTTTGTTGCTAGATGTGGGTTTTCCATGAGATTGAGGAGAAATAGGTAGCTCTCCTAAGACAAAGGTGTTGTTCATTAGCTTATAGTTCCCACAACCATCATCTTGAATCACTGCTTTGATGTCGGGAATTTTTTGCACAATGGGTGCCTTTATTTCAGAGGTAGATGCAAGGGATGATGGGTCAACAAATGAGGTAGAAGGTGTAGGCCCTTCATCATTCTTGGGTATTTGGGGGATTTTATAGAACTTAGCCTCAAGATTTTTGCAGTAGTAAAAAGGCTTAGGATCTCCATGGATGGTAACTTCTCTCCCTTCAAAAGGAAAATTTACACATTGATGGTAGGTTGACGCTACAACTTTTAGGGCATGGATCCAAGGTCGACCAAGCAATATGTTGTAGGGGAGATCAAGGTCTAACACTTGGCATGTAGTTTCTGCGATGAGGGGGCCCACTTGGATGGGTAGTGAAATGATGCCTTGTGATACCCATTCTTGGTCATCATATGCCTTGATGGTGGTACTCTTTGTCTTCTCAATAGTATCCTCTGAATATCCCATATTTTTGATCAACTGAAGGGTGAAAATATTCAATCGAGCACCTCCATCTACTAAGACTCTTTTGACCTTGTTCTTATGAATGATAACCTTGAGGTGTAAAGCACGGTTATGAGATGATTGCAATGGTAGGTCTTGCTCAGAAAAGGTTAGAAGATGATTAGCGACATGGCCTACCATAGCTTGAAACTGATTGGTATCAATATCTTCGGGGACATATGATTCCAACAAAGCTTTCTCTAAGATCTCTCTATGTGTGGGGGATAGCCTCAATAGTTTTAGGATAGAAATATGTGCAGGGGTCTTTTTAAGTTGATCTAAGAGATTATACTTGCTAGTGCTAGTTGTTAGCTAAGTAGGTTGTGCCCTAGATTGGGGTGGGACTCCTTGGATGGTGACTTTACCACATTGTGTGGTGACTCCACACTGAGTACTATTCCCTTTGATGGTGATGACAATGATGATGCTATCACAGGAAGCAACTACGTTGGAATAGGTATGTTTCACATTTGTGTAATCCTTAGCTTTCCCAGTGTTGTTCTCTTTGTTATGATCTAACATAGGGTTCTTGTATATCTTAAGATCTTGATTCCCGGTTAGTACCTCAACAGATATGGTGTCGTTCTCTATGAGGTCTTGGATAATATTTTTGAGCCTCATGTAGTTTGTTGTTT
Organism: Sequoia sempervirens; assembly: GCA_007258455.2. Classification (NCBI taxonomy): domain Eukaryota; kingdom Viridiplantae; phylum Streptophyta; class Pinopsida; order Cupressales; family Cupressaceae; genus Sequoia; species Sequoia sempervirens. The sequence goes on along the minus strand of VDFB02000581.1, from coordinate 30,974 downwards.
TGTGTCCTTTAATCTTGTGAAAGTCACAAAGGTCATTCTCGTTGTACTAGGATGGTTTCTCTTGTGGTTCTTGGTAGTTTTCAAAGTTGGGAAGTGTTATCAAATTTTATTCTACCAAATTTTTCATGATGGTTTCGATGGGTTTAGATAACTATGTGTACTTTCTTTTGGGATAGTTGTTCTTGTTAGCAATTCACCTTTGTTGCATTTCGATGTTATTGATATGATTGTTCTGAGGAGGTGTTGTTTGATGCACAGTTGATTGAATGTTAGCAATGTGATTGTTGTTTGGCCTAGGAGCACTTAGTACTACCTTAGCATCTACCACACCATCATTTGTTACGTTCTTGTTCTTAGCCCGGACACGAGGCTTGTCATTTGAACCGATTGATGGGTGGTTTCCCTTGAGTATTTTCGTATGAGATTAGAGCTCTCTCAATGTTAAGGGATCTAGGGAAAAGCTCACCATAAGATGTGATGCACTGCATTTTCAAGTGGAATGATAGATCTGTATCTAGATTTTTTATGACGATTCCCACTTGTTCATCAGGAAGAGGCCACTTGCTCTTACTAGCTCTTTGTCTCCATCATTGCAAGAAATTAGCAAAATTTTCTCCTTTTCTTTTTCTAAGAGTGTACAAATACTCTAGACTGATGTCCATGTCAAGATTAAAGAAGTGATCGATGAATTTATCAGTAATTTCTTGAAAAATTTTGATATCAGGAGCTAGATGAGAAAACCAATCCATTGCAGGACCTGTTAAACTTCAGGGGAAGAAGCACATTAAATAAGAATCATTGTAGGCCACCTCCTTACACATGATTTCAAACTCTTTGACATCATCCACAGGACTTCCTCTCCCTTTGTATTTATCGAATTTGGGGATTTCAAAGCCAGGAGGGAATGGTATCATTGCTATGTTTCAATCAAATGGATAAGGACATAAATTTTGTGTATAGGGATTCTTTGTCTTTCCCATCCGAAGGTCTTGCATTTCCTGCGATAATACCTTAAATTGTGATGCTAGATCATCTTGTGGGTTTGGTGGAGGAACATATGGTGGAATTATGGATGAGTTGTACGTGGTATTTTGATATGAGGATGTGTTATATGGGGTGTATGGTGGTGTAGGATTCTGTGAAGGTGATTGGGGTATTGATGTATATGTTCCTAACATGTTTGTATAGACAATGTGTGATTGAGGGTTATAACAAGAACCTTCTTGTTGTTGGGCATATTGTTGAGCTAGTAAGGCTTGTTGTTCAGCTTGTTGTTGTTGTTGCGCCACTAGGGCTTGTTGTTGTTCATGTTGTTGTTGTTGTTGTGCTACTAAGGCTACTTGATGGGCTTGATTTTGTTGTTGTGCTAAGGTTGCTTGTTGTTGTTGTTGTTGTGCTAATGTTGCTTGTTATATTGTTAAGGCTATTTGTTGTTTTTTTTGTTGTGTTGCTAAGGTTGCTTCTTCTTGTTGTTGTTGTTGTTGTTGTGCTGCTAAGGCTGCTTCTTATTGTTGTTGTTGTTGTTGTGATGCTAATACTACATTTTGTTGTTGTTGTTGTAGGGCTTGCTGATAGGCTTGTTGTAAGGCTAAGAAATGTGCTTGCAATGTAGAATCAAGCAGTTGTTGGGATAGTGGTGGAGGATTGTGGGTTTTTATGTTTTGAGTGGATAGCGAATTGGTGATGAGAGGTTGGGGATTCCCTTTGTTCAACATTCCTTGTAAGATAGTAGATTGGGGTGGAGGAATGTAAGTTTGAGGTCCCATTTGATTTTGCATGGTGAAGGGACTGTGGGAAAAGATGAGGAAGGTGCCATTAAATTGTGTGATGGGAATGACACACTAGGACCTTAAGTCCATTGATTAAAAAGGTTTCCTTGTCCCATGTCTTGAGGATTTCCTTGTGCTAGGGATGTAGACAAGGTATTACCCGTGTTGCTAGGGTTCATTACCAAGGGATTATTTTGAGATGGGTTGACAATGGATGGGATGGGTGTGTTTTTCAAAACCAATGGTATGGATGAAAAAATTGGAGGATTGGGTAAATATGTCCCTATCTGCATTAAGGGTTGACTCTATGGTATGGTAATGACACGCCCTTGCGTGTTGTTTTGAGAAACTTGGTCCACACTGCTTTGCATGATGGTGGGCACACTTGTGGTATTACAGGTATGGATGAAGAGGGATGTCCTCGATATGTGGAGTTCATTGTGGAGTAATGAAGTTCAAGAGATTTGTATGGTTGTTTGGGATCTTCAGGCATGGGAGGAGCACCAAAGGTAGGTGTCCAAGTGGTTGTGTGAGATGGAGGGTTGGTTTCAAGGGTAACCACAAGTGTGTTTCTTTCAAATGGAAGGGTATGACCAAAGTCCTTAGTAAGGCTTGTTGCAAGACTAGGAATGTATGTTTGAGTTAGCCCCAGTGATGGAGTTGTGAAGCCTTGTGTCAAATTTTGTGCAACAAATGATGGGGAGATAGGAGCTATATTTTCAAATGCTTAGCGTTCCATGATTTCCTCCCTAGTGAGTTCAAATGGATTTTTTGTGATGTCTTCTATCTCATATGGCCCTGACGGAGATGATGGTTGTTGTGATGGAGTAACTTGAATTCTCAAATCAAATTCTATAGGATTTGGATCACTTGAGGTAAATGTGACATTGGTTTTCTCCATGATTCTCTTGTGTTGTGATCTCGTCTTTACCATAAATTTTGTGTCACCTTTAGGAGAGTTTTTTTGAGATTTGTAATGTTTGAACTCTCTAGTTGACTCAAATGTATGTAAAAGGGATGCTCTAACTCTTTTTGGATCAATGGTGATATGGGGGATGAAAAGATCGGTGATGTGGAGAGTGATCTTTGCAAACGTATTGGGACAACACTTTTGACTTAAGTTTGATGTTTGGATGTTAGGATAAAGGATGTTGATTAACTTGGAAATATTTAGGGTAGACTCATGACCTTCAAGATGAACTAGTTCAAGGATGATAACTAACTTACCTAAATTCATGGAAAAGGATACATTTCACATTCAAAGTAGCCAAGTTAGGGTTTGGGTTAATTAGTGTCTAAGTCAAAAAAAAATGGTGTATTCAAAATTTTTGCAAAGTTTGGTGAAGTGAAAGATGAAATTTTGATGAAGGGGTGGATGAAATGTTTGACCCAATGTTGACCTAAAGTGAACCTTTGTCTGACAAGACCAAGGTAGTGAGAAACATGTTATACCTCTAAAGCTTTCAAATCCTAAAGACCCAATGATTTAGAAAAGTTGTTGATCCTGAAAAAGATGAGGGTTTTGACTCATAAAGAACATATACATGTCTAGATATTTCCTTAGTGTGTGTTCATAAAATTTTATCAACTTGTTTTTGTTTTGGTAGAGTGCCACAATGTCATTTTTGATTGCTTTTGAACTATGATGCCTAAGTTTACAGTGATGACCTATAGACCTTCTTTTGGGGATTCCGATTTTGCGTGAGATCATTTAGAAAAGTTCAAGTTTATGGAAGAAAGGAGAATATTTATTGTCACGCGGGTGGTGGTAATATGGGCCTTCCAGCCTCAATATCAGCTTGTTCCTCTTCCTCGTCTAATTTTTTTTTTGTGTTTCTCCACTAAGCAAGTGTTTCTTTTGTTTCAAAGGTGAAGCTTCTCAAACTACTAATGATATCGGTTTGTTCTTCGTTAATGAGTTCAAAGTTTGGTTGAACGATATCACCTTCGAGATTAGGTTGTTCAATGGGAGCAATTGGTCTCCAAATAGTCATGTGGTGTTCAATTGTCAATTTATCTTGCTTAAGTGAATTTATTTTACCACAAACAATTGTCCTGATTAAGTTTTCAAAATAAATGTTTATGTCCAAAACATCATAACTTTCACAATGTCCATTTTGTAAGAATCATGAGGTTGAAGCCATAATTTCCTATTTTGTCTTTGGAAAATATGGATTGAGATATAATTCAAGATATTTAGAAATCTCTAAGGATAGAAATCGTTAGGACAAGTAATAATATCAAGGCTATTTCAAAAGGTATCCATATTTAAGCCAAAGTATTTAAAATTTTGAGGAAGATAGTGAATGTTTGTTTGCAGTGTTTTGGAAACAAGAAATGTATCAAACTAACTCACAATCACTTACAATCCTAGGTTGAAATGGCCATACTTGTTGAGTCCCCACTCGGATTTCTCCAAACACTAAGACAATGCGAACAGTTAGAGATTTGGCGACACTGGCTCCCCTCCATAGCACACACTTCTTGGGACCACCAAATCTCAAAATCTTGAAGATCCTATGATCCTAAGGATTTTTTTATTTCAACAATGAATAGTATAAATGTGGGGCAGCTTCAGAATGACCATTCTTGCACCAACAAGCATTAAATATTTTTGGTAACTAAACAGTTTGGATCTTAGTAACAAACCAAGAACACCCAGTCATATACACACCCGCTTTGCTACTTAAGGCTCTTACTACCATTCTCATTCCACTTAATACATGGTAATAGGTGCATTATGTTTTACAGTCCAAGATAAAAGGTACTTTCTCACAATTTCCCAACCTTTAATATAGCCCGTAGGTAAATGTGCTTGCAAGAACTTTCCTATGAGTTTCTTGTTGCAAGGTATGTCTCATAATAAGTCCTCTCTTAAGGGTGACACAAAGCATAAAATTTTACTTAAGTATTTCTCTTCACCCAAGATCGCATGAAGCGCAAGGGGATTGGATACGTACTATAAGTGCACACAAACAACTAAGTACACTTGGAGTGTTTCTCTTCACCCAAGATCACACGAAGCACAAGGGGATTGGATATGCACTACAAGTGTGTCACAGCAAAGCAAACACTAATTCATTTTACCAACTAAAGCTAAGATGAATTCATTTTATGCACCAAACAAAATGTTAAGTTGCCTTGTTCAATTTTAAAACCCAAAAGACAATGATAAAATGAGGGTTCAATTTTAGTCTCGGTTGAGCGTTCATTTTAAACCCAAATGAAATTTAGTGAGGTCCTAGATCATAAAGTAAAAGCATAAGAAATTGGGTTATAATTTCCCCAAAGCTTCAAATGCTTGTTACAATCATAAAATATTAATATAAGAATGCTTCTTCACTTTAACTTCGCATCGTCCTATCTTGCAAAACCCCATTATTCTAAAAACCAGAACAATGTTAGAAGTGTGTTAGTAATCTAATGAATCAAAAAAATTAAAACACGTGCTAAAAACTTATCGTTAAATTTCTTACCAAAGTTGGGCGTCATTGTTTACAATAATGTCTCTCTGGTGAATTAGGGTGTCACTCTACAAAGAAACTAATGAGCACAATAGCGTCGTTGTTTGGTCAGGAGTTACCATTTTTAGACTTTGATACCTCAAAAAATTATTAGCGTCGCCATTTTTAAATCAGCATCGGTGTATTTAATAGGCATCGTTGTTTCAAATTAAGATAGCATCGCTATATGGCGATGCCCTGCAAAGTGCGTCGCTGAAATTCAATTGGGCATCGCTCTATTCTGCAAAATTCAAAATGAATAGAATTCAAGATAGAAATTGATTAAATTTGATCGGTAAGCCCTCCTTCTAGCACCAGAATGTCAACTGAGGATACTAGTATGACTCGATTACGCTTGATCCATGATGAATCGAAGAATAATGAAGCCACTAATACTCAATCTAAACAAGATCAATCAAATTGAAGTTACACTAAACATTCATTAAAACAAAATATTCTAAATTATGGAAACATTTAAAATGTCTATTCTAACCCATTTGAAATTTATCTCATTTTGGAATTGGTGTCGTGTTGATATGGAACAGCGACCCTTTCCCAATCTCGTGATCAGTGAGCTTGTTTCAATTGATTCTATTGAAGAGAATCGATGAAACAGTTGTGAGATGTGATTGAAAACATGATTTATTCTAAAATGAGTATTGATGCAAGAGTTAATTTACCATGATTTATACTAAAATGATTCAAAATGCAATTGCTAAGCTAACCTAAATGAGATTTAAACTAAAAATATTCAAACCCTAACTATCTAATTAGCTAAATGGATGCATTATGGAAGCCATTAATGGAAGGTAAGCTATTATGCAACTGAAAATGAACTAAAATATGCTAAATGTGAGTTAAGAAAAAGAGTGTGACTGTGAGTGATTTCAACAACATAAGTTTTCTCTGAAAAAGATGGATGATGGATCCATTTGTCTCCAAATAGTGAACTATTTATAGGAAAGCAAATGAGAAATGAAGGGTTGAGATTGAAAAAGCTAATCAACGGTCAAGGATGGAGGAAATGAGAGGCATGGATCATGGATTCTCATCAACAGGTGAGAATGCAAGATGAGATTTAATCAAGGGTTCTCATATCATCCAAACAAGTACACTTTTGAGTTGTATAAGAGGTCAAAAGCTAACTTGCATATGAAGCTAAGTGAGAATATTCCCTATTTCAAATCATTGGAGGAGAGAGAATATTATTTGGAATATTCTTATGGGTGAGGAAAAAGGATATTTTGCAAATTAAAACAAAGTTTAATTGTGCAAAAAGGGGAAGGAATATTCCATTTTGGAGGAATGTGCAAAGGAGGAATATTCCCTTGCAAGTGGGGGGGAATTAGATTAATTAGATAATTTCTAATTAAACAAGAGTTTAACCATGCAATTAGGGGGAATTAGAAGAATAAAGTGATATTCATTAAATTAAATGATTTAATGAATGGGGAAAGGTGAAATGACATTTAATTAAATAACTTTAGGGTTATTTAATTAAATAAGAAGACTTAGGGAATTAAATTAAATAGCTTGATTTATTTAATTCAATGAGATGAAATGTTAGCGTGAAAGGGGGGAATTAACCTGATTAAGTTGAATTAGGTTAATAGATGCAAATGATGCCATTAATTAATTAGCTAGGCTAATTCAATTAATTAAGTGAAAAGACAATGGGTTTCAAGAGGAAATGATCTTAGTATACCTGATTTGAGTGTATGATATGATTTAGGACATTTTTCAATGTCTAGAATATGTATATGTGTATGTATATATGTATATGTGTATAGATATATGTATATACATATATCTATATGTATACACACACACACACACACACATATATATATATATGTGTGTGTATATATTCATATCTTTGGTACTAATAGAAACCTACAATTAGAATTGCATTTGTGATTACAATGAGTCACTTATTTTTTTGATCTCATCGAAAAGGGTGTTCAAATTGAAAAGGCCATCATTGCTAAAGGGGTAATTAAGTTTTATTCAAGAGATAAAAAACCAATAATAAACCTAAATTATTTAGCAAGAAAAAGAATGTAGTTAGTGATGGGGTCACCAACTACGAACACATCCAAGCCCTCCAAAAAACTCCACTTGTTACCATTCCATTCACACTTCCTATACCTGAGAAAAAGAGATGGAAATTCACTCCACTTGAGGAACCTATAGAGGTAGTCTTCCATCAATTGTTCAAATCCAACATGGTCACCTTTCTTCTCAAGAAACCCTTTGATGATAGTTAATCAAAGCTCTCTTGGTATGAGGATAAATATAGTGATTACCAACTAATCAAAGTCCATTCCATAGGCAAGTGCATGAGATTGAAAAATTATATCCAATACCTTATAGAAAGGAAAAAAAAATGAATTCAAAGGACCATCCAACCCCTAACCCAATCAAAAATTCAAGATCTATCAAAACCTATTCCCTAAACATAGCAAAAAAACTCACCTTTGAGAAAAATCAAGGACATGATTCCCACATGAACAACATCCATTGACATAAGACCCATCAAAATCACGATTTTATCATTAGACACATTATTAAATTTGATGAATGAGTTAAGCCATCTAAATTAAAGCTCTTGGCTATGATATCACTGCCCAATATGGTAGAGTCACCATCCAAGGCCCTCCTAAAACCAATCCTAATCTTAAGAATCAATATGACCTTATCAACCACCTTAAGGGGACACTTGCCAAAATTTCCCTTACTCATAGGGATGTCCTAAATAGAATCCTTGAAGAATCCAAAGTTCTAAACAACATCAATCCTTCACATTTTCAAGCCCTTGTTGGTTATCTCTCCACTGATAACCACCTCCCTTTCACTCCCAATGACCTCCCTTCCATTGATCCATCACAATCACCTGACTCACATTATTTTTTTAATATTCAAACATAAAATAAATCATCCGTTCATAGACAATGAGTCTATCCTAAATATTTGTACACTTTGGATGATGCAACATATGGAATATTTAGTAGAATCTTTGTGTCCTCAAAATATCACCATCGAGACCTATGATAATGAAAAAAAGATATTCTACTAGAACTATTAACCTTATTATTGAGGTAGAACCCTCCTTACACCATACCCTATATAATGTACTCAATTTTTATTTTCACTAGAACCTACTTTTAGGCCAAATATGAAACCATACTATGAAATTCTCCTATCCACTTACCATCAATGCCTTAATTTTTTATCTATTTGTGTAAAATTTACTATTTCTTGTAACCTCCATCCCTTCCAATATTGTCAGATGTTAGAAATCCAATATAAACAATTCCATTGCTTTACAAGATCTAAGGTCATCCCCAAATATTCCTCTATAAAATCTAAATCATGAATTGATCCTAATAATTCACCTTCCACTTCATTCACTCCATCCCCAAAGAAAAATCCTTAAAGCCCATATTCAAAATCCTTGATAATGGGTTTGGATAATATCAAATCCACAAGTCCCTTCACATTTCAAATTACCCATCTCCCCTCGCTCCTTTTGTCAACCTAGGCCTAAAGTTCAAGGTGCGTTCCTTATGCTACAATTAGAGCCCACTACATTTATCTACAATGGATACCTTCTGAATTAAGACATAGAAGTATTTGACCAAAAGTGGCTCCATAAAGAGGAATATTTTGCTAATTTCCTCAAAGAACACAAGTATCCTATCCCATTGTGAATGTGTCATAGCATGAATTGTAAAGGAAAATGTCTTGGCCTCCATGAGCAAGGCCTTCTTGATCATGTCAATCTACCAACAAATGATGGCACTACTAACCTAGTATATAGTTCATCTAATGATTATTATGATTCCCTTGTTGAATTTCCTAATACTATTGGGTAAACCTCTTTTGATCTTGACAACAACAAAGTAGATGCTATACCTAGTCATTTTAAAAATATTTCCACCACAAACCTATTCCATCACAACATCATCCTTTTCATGCACCTCAACCTTCAATATCTTGATCTTATTAACCAAATATATCCACCTACCTTAGATACCTTCCAAAATGATGAATCCATCTTTGAAATCATGCAATCCTATGACTACATACCCTTTGGGGATCATAAAATGGTACTTAATATAGACACAATACTTGATAGTGAGCTCCACCTTATATTGTCTCCCACATCTCTCTAAGATAGATCACCTCTCCTTGTTGAGGAATCTATAGTCATTAATCTAGGTAAAAAGGAAAAATATAAAATCGCACAACTAGCTACTACTTTAGATTCTAAGTTGATAGAAGACATTTTTGTAGTACTTAGAGACTATCCTCATATATTAATAATTTCCTATGCTAACATGCTTGGCTTAGAACCATCCTTGGTATTTTCCACCTTGTGATACAACATAATGCTAAACCAGTTCGCTAAAAGCTAAGAAAAGTGTACCCTCAAGTGGCTTTCATGGTGAATGGAGAAATTTAGAAGCTACTAGATGTCAAATTCATCCAAACCATTGACTATATTGAATGGGAATCCAATATGGTTCATGTGAGTAAGAATACTAAAGGCACTAGGATATGTACTAATCTTATAGATATCAACAAACATGATTTTTCTCTTCCTAATATTGATATGATAGTAGATTTGTCAATTGGTCACAAGATGTTGTTCCTTATGGATATATTTTATGCATGCAACTAAAAACAAATCACACCAAAATACCAACACAAAATGGCCTTAATCACGCCTTGTGGAACTTTTTTCTATAGATTCATGCATTTTGGCCTAAAAATTACTATTTCCACATATTAATGGGCCATAAAAATAATATTCCATATTATGCTACACAATATTGTTGAAGACTATGTGGAAGATATTCATGTTAGATCATCTAGCTATTTTGTGTCATATCTTTCAAAAAAATGAGAATATAAGGTCCACCTAAACCCTAAGAAGCGTGTCTTTAGAATCATGTTATAAAAATCCTAAGATTCATTATTTCCAAATGTGGCATTGAAGTGGATCCTAACATAATGAAATTTATAACATAAATGTCATCTTGTAGGAATATTATAAAACTACATAGTATATAAGGAAAACTCCAAGCCATCAAATTATTTATTTCCCAACTAGTAGATGAACACCACGCTTTTTAACACTCATTGAGGAAGAACGTTAGCTTCGAATGGGACCCATAATGCCAAGTAACATTTAACCAAATGAGGGAATATCTTTCTAATCCACTAGTTCTAATGACACCTACACCTAATAATCCCTTGCTACTTTACATTTTCATTACACGACATGAATTGGGAACCCTTCTTGCATGAAATGGTGATCAAGGATAAGAAAATACCATCTACTACCTTAACATGACACTAATAAAGACTGAGCTTAACTATTCTAATATAGAGAAAGCTTGCCTTGCAATAGTCTTCACCTCCTATAAATTCTATCACTACATGCTCAATGTCATTATCTATCTCATTGCTAAAGTGGATCCTCTAAAGTAGTTACTATCTAAATTAACATTCACTAGAAGAATGACTAAATGGGTTATGATACTTAGTGAGTTTGTTATTGAGTATGTGAATCAAAGGGAAAGTAATTGTAGATCAATTAATAGAGGCTCTACTCCTAAGCTCTAATCTCTTGATCACAAATTTTGCTAATGAATATGCCTTGCATATTGAAGAACTCAAACCATGGAAACTATACTTTTATGGATCATTTAGCTCACATGATTTTGGCATTGATATCCTATTCATAACCACTTAAGGTGATCTCATCCCAAAAGCATTTTCAATTGGTTTCCCTTGGACAAATAACATGGTAGAATATGAAGCACTGATATCTAGTCTTAAACTAGTAGTGCAATGAAACATTAAGTGTCTAAAGGTCTTTTGTAATTTGTAACTAGTTATTAAATGAGTCAATGAGGATTTCCTAATAAATTATGATAAGCTTGTTCTCTATAAGTGTATGGTTGATATTTCAAGTAGTATTTCCTAGATGTATCTTTTCGTCAAGTCCCTCACATTAGAAACAAGGTTATATACACAATGACTACCATAGGATCTCTTTTGAATATGCTTGACAATTCTAATGAGTACCATTTCCTTGTACAAAAATTCTCGTCCACATTTATGATACCCCTAAATCCAAAATGTTCCACAACATATTTTTTCTCGACACCTCATGGTACACTAATATATATTATTACCTCCAATACCAAACCATTCCTTTCAACCTATCATCTAATCAAAATAAATCCCCCATCTAACATCTCTCTTGTTGCACCCTCCACACTCTATCGTAGTGGCTATGCTGGAACTGAGATATATCAATGTATATGAGGATAACATAGCACTTAAGAAATTTAATCATGGCATTTTTGGTTCTCATACAAATGGAATGATCCTATCCAAGAATCTCTTTCATTTTGGATATTATTATTCTACAATGGGATCATATATCTATCAACATGTGAAGAAATTTCTATCATATTAGGAGTATAGGGACCTAATCCCTGCTCCATCATAATCTCTACAACCTATTACTAATCCATAGTCCTTTTCTACATAAGGTTTCAATTTATTATCAAGGTTAATCCCACATCCTCCAATGACCATATTAATTATCAATGCTGCTAAATACTTAACTAAGAGGGTTGAAGTGGTTTTTCTCACTTTCATTATCAGTATCCAAATATCCAAGTTCATGCTTAACCACATCATATATCACTTTAGCATCCCCTCCACCATCATTTCCAATAATGGAAAGTACTTTAAAAACTATTAAGTTTGTTCCCTTTGTGAATGATTTCATATCAATTACGAGTGGTCTACCTCATACTATTTATAAGGAACTTACCAAGCTAAGATTCCCAAGAAAACCATCATCAAAATCTTAATAAATCATCAATAATGTTTGTTGTGACTATCAACTTCAACTAAATTCCACCCATTGGTATTACCACACTAGCATTTTCACTCCTATTGGCACCACATCATACTCCCTTATCTACAATACCAAAGAGACCTTGTTAATTGAGGTCAACCTACCATCATTGCATGTTTCTTTACACACCCTCATCTTTGACGAGGATCATAGAATGACATGATTGAGAAAGCTTGAACTCCTTAATCACCTTAATTCATGTACCAAAATTTATTGTGTCATAGCTATAGAAAATACATTTGAACTTGAGATTTTGAGGTTGGAGCCCTTTTTCTTAAGGAGAACCAAAAGAATACCAATTAGGATAAAGAGAAGAAAGTTAAGTTTGAACCAAATTGGTTAGGTCCCTATGCCATCATCTACAAATTTAAATCAAGAGTATAAAAGTTGGTCACTCTTGAAGGCCATGAGCTAGAGTATCCTATGAACATTGTGCATCTAAAGTTTTTATATGCCTAAGCCCTCAATAGTAGTCTCCTAGAGTAAAAAATAAATATAAAATATAAAAAGATCAAAGATAAAAGTAAAGATAAATAAATTCATCTAATGGTGAAAACCACTCTTCATAGCACCTTAGGAAAGTATCATGATAAAAAAATAGCAAATACGTGTCATGTATAGTAAGAAATCACTCTTTTCTATGAGCATGCATCTTTGCTTCATGTATCCCTCCATCAAAATCCACCCTCCCTTCATCCCATTTACCATGGGTTTTCTGTTGAAGGTCCCCATCAATCATTTTTCATCATCCCTCCAACATTCATCCCCTCCCTCTATATTATCCCTCCACATGCATCACATATTTATCCCATCCTTTTTACTCAGATTTGTCACCTAATGAAGCTTAATAAAATGTAGGAAAAAGAATTATAACCTAAATAGATAAAAATATGCATGCACTAACATTATGGAGGCGACTATTATGGTGAGGCCTACTATATTTGTGGGGGGACATCTTGTTTCCTTTTTAGTGTCAATAATCATGATGAAGATGGTAACAGGAAAGTTATATTCGAGACTAACATCATTTCATTCTATAGAGTGCACAAGATAACCAAGTGTAATCAATATTCTGATATAAGCCTCTCAATGGATCTCCTTAGCTTGCCTTTCAAGGTTTACTCCACACAAAAATGATAAATCTACAAAAACACTTGTTTGGCTAAATGATTGTGACTTTCTCTGAATAAAACTCAAAACACTTAAATATAGACAAAAGTGTTCAAGATGAATTTATAGCTATTGATTTTCCTAAATTTAGTTTTTTATAAGCTCCAATTTATTTTATATTTTTTATATTTTAATTTGAGTTATAATCAAAATATCATTTATGCAAGATTCAAATTTATTTTATACTCTACTATATTTATTATAGGTTTTAGTCCAAAAAAATCCTTAACTTCATTATTCTCAAACATACATCATTTACTACACTAAAACTCTAATCAAGTTATTATTTCCAAAAATAAGCTTAACTAAAATTATAGCTATCTATGAAAAGGCTTACTAAAAGAAGTTAAATTTTCAACAATTAGACAAGAGTTGAAATCTTTTGTAACAAAACTTAATAAATAGCATGCATTGAATATAACATCCTTACTTTTAGAAATATTTAGACTAAAAGCTTCAAACAATTTTTATTAAAAGCATATAATAATGGGTGCATATAAGATATTTTAGCAATCGTCATTTTTCCATCATGTATGAGATTCCATCACCACAACATTGAAATCAAGTCAATTATCTATTCACATCCTTCCATTATGAAAGTGATTATTGCGGTGAGGCCCAATCTCTTTTTTAGAGGAAACACCTTGTATCTTAGTTTGTCTCAATAATCATAGAGGAGATGGTAACAAGAAATTTTTACTCAAGATGGAAATTATTTAATTCTACAAAGTGTGTAGAGTAGGGGAAATCAATATTCCACTATAAGTATTCCAATGGACCTCCTAAGCTTGTCTAACAAGATTTCCTCGACACAAAAATAATGATTCTAAATAAATACATGTTTGGTTAGGTAATTTTGACTTCCAAATAAAACTCAAAACATATAAGTATAGATATAAGTATTCACGATAAATTCAAATCCATTGACTTTTAAAATTTTAATTTTTTATAAGCTCCAATTTATTTTACACTACTAAATTTCTTATAAATTTTAGTCAATTTTTTTTTTCTTAGCATCATTATCCTAAAAACATGTCATTTGTCACACTACAATTTTGATCAAGTTATTATTTCAAAAAAATAAGCTTAACTAGAATTATTGCTCTCTGTTACAAAGGCTTACAGGAAAAATTCAAATTTTCATCAATTAGACAATAGATTAAAATTTTAGAAAAGAAGAGATAATTTACACAAAAAAAACCATGAAGCTTTGCAACGATCATGGAAGCCCGCAACGGTCTGATGGTCATGGCCACGGGGGAAGAGGCCAGGAGGGACCCAGGGGCAATCGGAAAGGGAACATTGAGAACATCTGGAAGGAAGAAAGATGGGCCCACCCACAGAATAATGCTAAAAATGGTCGGTTTCTGGAGGATCAAGATCAGGGTGTTCAACGTTTAAACAATCGAGGGCATAAATCTAGAGGCAGACACAAGGGTGGCAGTTACAGAAATGATGCTTTTTGTAGGCCGCAACAGTAGGCTGGTAGCAATAGAGGTCAAGGAGGTCTTCCTTGGATGGGAAGACAGGGTTTTAGAAGAAACCCTAATCGCAGAAATGGCAATGGAGGTTTGGTGTGGCAAAAGAAGGTGCCCACCAAGGAATGAGAGGAAGAAAGGGAAGAAGTCTCAGGTGGGGGACAGAGGAAAAATGTCTCACAATCGTGCAATGAGGTTAAAGGCGGAAGAACCAAAGTGGTCATTAGCTCAGCTAAACTTCACGAGGAGGTTTTGCGCCTAGAAAACCTAGGACTAATAGGGAAATGGTATGGTCCGGACTTCAACTGGGAGTATTTGATCAAGTGGTGGAAAGAGCGGTGGGGATCAGATCTGCAGTTCAAAATGCTACAAAACGGCTACTTCCAGGTAATGTTCCCATCTAGAAGAATAAGAGATGAAATCATCAATGGTGTATGGGTTTTGGATGGGTGTGGTTTTTATCTGAGACAATGGAGAGTCGGTTTCGATCCGTCAACTCATGAGATAGAAACCCTTCAAGATTGGTACTCGCTGCCTAATCTTCCTTAGGAATTTTGGGCTCCCAGTATATTGGAAGAAATAGGGAATTCGCTGGGCACTTTTTTTTGTGCAGAGGAAAGGAAGCTGGAAAGGAAAAACCAAACTTATGTGCGAATATGTGTAGAGAACACACAAACTCAAAAAATCTGGGGAGAGATCAAACTCATATCAGATTATGGGTGTTGGTCTCAGAAGTTGGAGCGTGACACTTTTACTCGAAATAACCTAGTTCGTTCACTGGGGTGTAGGCACTCAAAAGCGGCAAACGGAAAATCTGGCTCACTGGTGGCCTCGGAAGATTCTCATAGGCCGAAGGATAGGACAATAGGGGAGGAGGTTGCATTCAATACACCTCCAAAGGCAAGGATTTTGAATCAATAGTCCAATGCTTTTGGGAACTCTCCAGTATCCTCGGTGGCGGCTTCTATGCGTGATGAGACAAGCCCAATTTTAGGCTCAAAGGCCATTGAGGTGGAGGAATTCCAGGAGCTGGAGTCCGATAAGGGGGAGTAGAAAACAACTCTAGAAGAGAAGATTTCATAAACTTTGGAGCTCTTGGGAGGAGATTGTCATAATGTGGAATTTGATTCTCTGATAGAAGTGGGGAAGGAGTTGGTGGAACTAGCAGTGGCGGCTAAAGAAAATTTAGGGGAGTTGGATGAAGGTTTTGAGACAGAAGGACTGGTGAAGGTGGGTTTGAAAGACGGGACAAGAAATATGGAACTGTTGAGCCCGCAGTCTGGTAAAAAGAGGAAGTTGTCTGACGGTTTGGCTGCGGCCAAAGTTAAGTTAGGCATTCATCAAAGGGACATTTTGAAATCATCTCCGGACTGTGGTGAACACAAAAAGAGAAGCAGAATCCCTAATCTAGAGAAGAGGAAATTGGATGGGGAGGCTTGCGGTCAGAAAAAGATAGACCTAATGATTAAAGTAGGGAAGGGTGATGCCCTTCTTGAACAGCAATGAGGCTATTAACTTGGAATGTTAGGGGCTTAAACGCCCCTAACAAATGGATCCTTATTAGGCGACATCTAGTAGTAAGCGAAGCAGACATTTTTCTTTTACAAGAAACAAAATTAGGAGGTACAGATCTAGTAAATTTTGGTAAGAAATTGAAGGTGTGGTAATGGTTTGGCGTGGAAGTGGAAGGTGCCTCGGGAGGTTTATTAATCATTTGGAAGCCCCAATTTGTGTTAGTAGAGAGTCTAAATTTGAGTCGCCACTGGATGGTTTGCAAGGTAAGGAGTTTGCACTCAAATCTCCAGCTTTGTCTAATCAATGTGTATGGCCCTTCATTGTGCATTCAGAAAAGGAAGGTTTGGCTAGAACTGGATGAGATCCTTGGTGGGTTGGCTCAGAATTTTTGCATTCTTGGGGGAAATTTTAACGCCATTCTCCGGAGGGAGGATAAGAAAGGAGGTTCCGGGAAAATGTTGCAATCTCATTATGATTTTCAAAGTTTTGTGGACAGGAACGAGCTACTGGAAATCTCAACAGGAAATGGTTGTTTCACCTGGACAAACCGAAGGAAAGGTTTTGGCAACATTGTAGAAAAATTAGATAGATTCTTCTTTAAAGGAGATTTGCGGCTCTTCCCTTTTACCTTTGCAAGCAAAATTAATACGGGGATTGGTTATGATCATTACCCAGTACAGCTCCAGATCGATGGAGAGAAGGGCCCGATGCGGTGTCCTTTCAAATTCGAGATGATGTGGTTTAAGGACTCTCAAGTTATGGAAAAGATGGAAAAGTGGTGGAAGGATTGTTCCCCGAGGGGATCTTGTATGTTCAATGTGGTCACAAAACTGAAATACGTAAAACAACAGCTTAGGCAATGGAATAGGGAGTGTTTCAAGAACATTTTCGCAGAAAAACTACAAACAGAAAGTGAGCTTGCTCTTCTTGCGGAAGAAATCATTACTAAAGGGATGGATGATGTAAGTTATAAGAGAGATCAGGAGCTTTCCAAGCTTCTACAGGAGATTTTGGCAAAAGAAGAGATCTTTTGGAGACAGAAATCCAGGGAAGTCTAGCTAAAAGCAGGAGATCGAAACTCAAAATTATTCCACAATTCCACAAAGACAAGGAGGGAACAAAACAAAATATCCTATATCAAAGATGAGGACGGTAGACTGGTGGAAGATATAGCTGAAATAAGCGCCTATGTAGTATCGCATTTTCAGAATTTGCTTAATGATTGGGATGGGTCAAATCTTGAAGCTCAAACTGTCTCACTGAATGCCATACCAAAATTGATATCCCAAGCTCAGTTGAAGGCCTTAAACTCTAGGTTCACTAAAGAAGAAGTGAAGGAGGCAGTCTTTGAAATGTAGCCAGAAAAATCCCCTAGGTCAAATGGGTTTCCGGCAGCATTTTTCATAAATGTTGGGAGTTCGTGGGAAGAGACGTCTGGGAGGCGCTAGAGGATTTAAGAAGATAAAAAAGTGTCCTTAAGGAAGTTAACAGCATCTTAATCGCCCTCATCCCAAAGAAGGAGAAACTGGATTCTTGGGAAGACTTCCGCCCAATCTCTCTATGTAATACACTCTACAAAATTCTAGCCAAAGTGGTAGCTAATAGGCTAAAGAAAGTTTTACCTTCGATCATTTCTGAAGAGAAAATAGGCTTTATTCCTAGTCGATCAATACTGGACGGGGTAATTATTGCTCAGGAAGTCATTCACTCGGTACAGAAACTTAAAAAACCGGCGATGCTTTTGATGTTGGACATCAGGAAAGCTTACGACAGAGTGAACTGGAGATTTTTGTTTAAGGTAATGGAAGCCTTCGGCTTTCAAAAGGATTGGCTAGATTGGATGTTTTAGTGGGTAGCCTATCCGTGGTTTTCTATGTTGTTCAATGGCTCTCCTGAGGGTTTCTTTACTGCATCCAGAAGTTTGAGGCAAGGGGACCCATTATCTCCATTCTTGTTTATCATAATGGCAGAAGCTTTGGGGAGGACAATTGAAAAAGCAAGAAGGAATAATTGGATAGAGGGTCTACAGGTTACTAGTAGGCTGCCTAACATTACTCATCAGCAATTTGCGGATGACACAATGTTGTTCGGTGTTGCCTCGACTAGGGAAGCACAAAGGTTGAAAGGCATTTTAAAGGATTACTTCAGGGCTTCAGGGCAGGAGGTGAGTAAGGCCAAATCTGAGATTTTTTTCTTTAATACTAGCTGTCCATGTGAAATTCAAATCTTGAGAATTCTAGGATTCAAGAAGGGCCAATTACCTTGTAAATACCTGGGTCTCCCATTAGCTAAAGGAACCCAGAACGGAAACCTTTGGAACTCCTTGGTGGAACATTGCAAGGATCAGGTTTCTTCATGTAAAAATAGATGGCTCTCTTGGGCAGGCAGACTAACAATGTTGAAATCTGTCATCTCTGCTCTCCCTATATTCATGATGTCTTGCCTCCAATTATCAGTTGGTTTGTGCACGAGCCTGAATCGAGTGATGAGGGACTTCTTCTGGAAAGGTAACTCCGATCAAAAGAAAATCCCCCTCATAAAATGGCAAAAGGTTTGTGAAAAACGTGGAAGTGATGGTGCTGGTCTGAGGAATCTTATTTTACAAAATAAGGCGTTGGGGACAAAGTTGGCATGGGTTGTTCACTCTTGTCTTGATTTGAAATGGGTGAAGATAGTGAGATCAAAATACTTGAAAGAAGATCCTTACTGCTTCTTGGTGGCGAAATCTTTACCAATGGGATCTCATATATGGAATTTTATCAGGCACTCCAGAGATCTCATTACTGGCTTTCTCACATGGGAAATCAAAGATGAGAAAGAGGCTCTTTTCTAGGAGGATTCTTGGGGAGGGCATCCTGCACTGACTGAAAACCCTGTGCTTAATCGAGTCAGGGAAAGAACGGAGTATGCTTGGGGTACGAAAGTTTGTGATTATATTGACTTCTCAAATTCTTCTCCGGAGGGTCTATACATGTGGAAATCGGTGAGGAATATGAATCTTGAAGTTCAGGAAATGGAAGCATTTGATTAGATCTTAGCAGAAAGAAGGATTTGGTGTAGGCAGGGAAAGGACTGTTTGAGATGGGATGCATCCCCTAGTGGTGTCTACTCAACCAAAATTGGATATGTTATCATGTCTTCTTCAAAGGCAGGAAATTTGGGGTTCCCAACGAGATTATGTTGGAATAAAGCATGTCTCCCAAAAGCAGGTATTTTCGCCTGGGCAGCAGCGCAAGGTAGAGTTCTCACTGGGGATAGATTTATCAAAATGGGTTACCACGGACCGTCCAAAGGCCCACTTTGTCATGAGGCAGAGGAAACAGTGGATCACTTATTTTTAAATTGCAATTTCACATATCAGATCTAGAGTTGGTTGTGTGCGAAGTTATCATGGTCTACAACTTTTCCCAACAAGTTGTTGGAGTTACTCATTTCCTAGCCGAATTCTTTTCAGAAATCTCTCTTTGGGGATCTATGGGTGTCAAGTCCTTCACTGGTGATATGGGAAGTTTGGAAGGAGAGGAATCGACGACTTTTTCAAGATAAGGAGTTGTCGATTCCAAGGTTACAATGTAAAATAGAGGCTTGCATTGTAGAAATTTTTAATGCGAGATTGGAGAATAAAAATCCAAGCAAAATAAATTTTGCAAAATGGGATGCTTGGGTACTAAAACAGTGGTTTGGGATTAAGGCTTTGCCTTTTGGAAGTGTTGGGAATGCGGCATCAGTGGAGATGAGAAACAAAGCAGTGTGGATTCCTCCAAAGCAAGGTTGGGCCAAATTAAATTTCTATGGGGTGTCGAAAGGGAATCTGGGGCCATCAGGAGCAGGTTGTATTTTCTGAACTTCCATGGGTCAAGTCTTGGGAAAAATAGCAAATTCCCTCCCCGTAGGCACTAATAATGTTGCAAAATTCCAAGAACTCTTGATCAGTTTGTCTCTTAGCAGGGAAATTGGTGTTAAAAATCTAGTGGTGGAAGGGGACTCCACTCTGGTAATAAATGCTCTCAGGAATTGTCAGATACAAAACTGGAAGCTGGGGGAATTTTTAGAGGCAGCATTAGAACTACTAAAAAGTTTTGACCAAGTGATGTTTAATCATACACTGAGGGAAGGCAATGTTGAAGCTAATAGTCTATCAAACAGAGGTGTGACTGGTCCAAATCTCAAAGAAATCAGCATAATAAACATTTAAATTTTGTGGGAGGTTGGGTGGGCTCCCCCTCCCTCCTTTCTTTTTCTCGTCTATGCACTGACGTGCTAGGAGGGCCAGTTGGGCGTTGAGGTGGCGAAAAGGAAGGGGCTAAGGGGGACGCAAAAGAGGGTGACTTGGAGGTTGGCCACGTGATGGAGGTGACAACTCTCTTCCCAGAGCTCAAGGATGTCGTAGGCATCATTCTCTGAAGGCCGATTAATGCGTATTAAATGCAGAACATGTGGAGGGAAGTCAATAGTAAGGATGGCGGCAGGTTAGTACATGGCAATAATTGAACTGTAAAGTTTTAGTGGGTAATTCATCCCCTTAATTCCATTCATTTGTGTTGATTATATCGGTTAGTGGCGAATTTAGTGGCGAAATCTAGTAGCGGAATTCATTTGTTCTGGCGGTGGCATTCATGGCGAAGCACTCTCGCTTTGTCATCAAAGTCTCCATGGATGGCGTGGCGAAGTTTGGGGTGGACACGCCAATCTCTCTGAAATCTCCGGCTAGACAAGCCTCCTTCAGAGAAGTTAAAGACCAAAGTTTGAAGTGGATTCTCACAAACAAGGACCCGTTAGTCTTGGTGGCGACAAAAATGATCCTGGGAGCTGGTCATTTGGCTAACAAGGAGTTCGACAGGGACAATCTTCACATCTCCTCCCATTTTTTGGCCTCTCTTCTAGACAATGGTGAGCCCAAGGTCGGGGCTCAAATGTTGTTGGTTAAGATGTTTCGCAAGGATCTGGTGGGAGGGGTAAATGAGGTGTTGAGCTTTGTTGTGGAGGGCAGAGGTGTTCCAAGACCGAGTGACTTTGCAACTATTCAAGGTTCGAACGAGGCCGTAAAGCTTTTCTCGTTTCTTCTTGACTTGAGCGGTCCGACATTGATCAAACATAGGATGGTGGCGGCGGTGGCCATCGAATTCCTAAATAAATTCTTCGGCCTAATGGCCGTGGGTGATGTCGAGTGGGTAAAAGTCTTTGAAGATTTTGTTGTCTTAAATATTTTTTTGTGAATGCCTTTATATAGATGTTGGTTCTGGTAGTTTTAGAGTTTATCTCTATGGTCCAATGGCGTCTTTCAGTCTCGGGGTTTATAATTTTGGTCTTTTATGGCCAGTATGGGAATTTTGGGTGATTGGGACTTGTATGTTCAGGGTCGAGGCCGAACCTTTATGGCCTTTTGGGTTGGTAGTTGGCTTTGATGGCGGGGTGGTGGTTTCTAGATGGAGGGGTCTCCTGTTTTTGGTTGGCTGGGTCTCGTTTTGGCCGTCTTCGAGGTGGTTTTCTGGTATTGATGGTAGGGATGGGTTTGTTGGTAATTAATGGCGGAAGCTTTTCCTGTGTTTGCAGACGGTTGTACCTCTTTTTTTTATCTAATATATAAATCAAACTTGCGTATCAAAAAAAAAATTAGAAAAGAAAATCATAAAAAAATTACACAATTGAACATCCTTATTTTCAAAAAAAAAGCTTCAAACAAATTCTACTAAAAGCATATATATAGGGGTAGCATCTAAGTCTTCTTAGCAATTGTCATTTATCCATTTATTATGAGATCTCTTCACCAATGAGATGTAAGTTAAGTTGGTCCTATACTTATATCCTTCAATTATGGAAGTGGTTGTTGTGGTGACACCTAATTTATTTTGAGGGGAACACCCTATATTCCTTTTAGTGTGTAGAGATGGTAACATGGAAGTTTTATTTAAGATGAGCATTATTTCATTTTACAAAGAGCAATGTATTTCACCATAAGCCTCTCAATAGTCCTCTTGAGCTTGTATTTCAAGGTTTCCCTTAGACAAAAATATTATTTTATTTTATTTTATTTTAGTAAAAACATTTGTTTGGTTAAATAATTGTGACTTCCTTTAAATAAAACTCGTAACCTCTAAATATGAATAGAAGCATTCAAAATGAATTTATAGTTGTTGATTTTTAGAAATTTAGTTATTTATAGACTTCAATTTATTTTTTTGTTATTTTTCTATTAAAATTATAGTCAAAATTTCATTTATGTTTTTGATTAAGGCAAATAGGTTTTAAAGGGACCCGAAACCCTTAAAAAATATGCAATCTAAAAGTAACCAAAGATAATCAACAGCAAACAGGGTTTTATAGGGACCTAAAACCCAAACACAAGAAAATGTCTAAAATGAAAACAAATAAAACCAACATCCTACCTACATCAAACCTACCAAAAACACAACTAAAAAGTTATAAACAATAGAAAACCTAATGCAACTCTTTAAGAGTATTTTCCGCTTCCATCTCTTGTTGGTAGAAGCTTTGATGGAGATTCGCCAGATTGAGCAGTATCTTTTTTCTCCTTTTAGAAGGATTTCTTCTTACCCCTAGTTTGAGTGCCTGGCCCTTCCTATTCCATATTGATTTGTTTTCCTTTGGACCTATTCTCCTTCTCATACTTCTCCTTGGTATTGGAAGCTTTAACAACTTGATCTTCCTTGAGTTCTTTCAATTTTTTTGCTAGAATTTGTATGCCTTCTGCATTGTTTTGAATGGTGCACTAACTAATTTTGATAGCATGCTCTAGGTTTTGGTTTAGCTATTGCATCTTGTCTTTCAAGCCCTTTACATGACTCTCATAATCCTCCGTTAGACTTACCTCAATCATGATAGCTTCCAGAGCCAAATTATTATTTTTCCTCATTCTTCTCATTGAGGGAATCCTCTGCACCCTTGATAGCATCAATTTTGTTTTGCATTGACAACTTTATATTTATTTGGTTCAACTCAAGAAAAAACCATTTAGTGATTCTAAACTGACCCACCACCCCATCTCTTGCAAGCCCTAGGACATTATAAATGTCCTCTCTATTAGTATTGAGTTGGGGGAAGTCCTTTGTCAGGTCTTGAGGGGGGAACTATGATTCCCTTTAGCAACTTTTGGAGTAACATTAGGGCTTTTGCAAGTATTACCTACATGCATATTAATCATTTCCTCCATTTTACCTTTTCCTTTACCTTTCTCTGCATCCTCATTAGGTTTTGACTTTTTCTTCTTAATAGAAGTTTGAAAATATTTAGGGCTTACTCCTTCAGTATGCGACCCACTCGACTATGAGATATGAGCTTTAGCCTTTTTCTTAGCCAACTTGCCCTTCTTCAAAATTTCATCCTCGGACGAGGGGTTGGAGTACATTTCCAACTCGTCCTCTACTCTCTATTCCTTATCCTCATCTAACACTACAATCTCAAAACCCTCTTCAAAGGAAACATTATGAGCTCGGATGTTGCATTAAGAGGTAATTTCTTAGCCTTTGCAGGGGAAGGAAGAGTTTTCAAGTCTTCCATAAGCAGCAATATGAAGCCCTCATGCAACACAAGTAATTTTGCATTATTTTTATTCTCTTTGAGGCCAAATTCTAACAATGCTAGAAGATAAAAAGGAAAGGAGACCAATTGTTTGTGACGGAAGTGATTTAAAAGAATAAAATGGAAGCCATAGATATGAGTGTATTTTCCATCAAGGGTAAAATGCTGCATAATTACCTCTGCCCAAATGGGTTTAATTGAAAAACGATCATAACCATCAACATTGAACTTTACCAACTTCCTCTTCAAAATCCTTCAAAAAATGGTTGACCGCACCTTCCAACGCTTTCCTGTCCCTGAATATCTTTTTGCCTTTGGTAGAAAGACCAATAATTTCCGCTATGAGGTCCTCGGTTATTACCAACTCCTTCCCTTCTACGGAGATAGTTTGATCCTTCCAACCCTTTTACAAATGCTTGTGACTTCAGGATCATGGTCGTGCAACTTCCCCAAATATGGAGTATCTCCCCCATCCTCTAGTATCTTCCAAATCATAGCCTTCTTCCTAATATTCTCACAAGAAAGCAGTTCAATTTTGCTTTTGTCACCACCCATTATAATCAAGCTAAGAAATAGGTAAAACTAAATAGAACGCCAACCCTACTGAGGATAACAGTTTTGAAGGCCCGCTAAAATGCCCACAATCCATGTGACAAGACCTTGGGCATTGATAGTTCTCTCACATATCATTATAGCATAAAGCTTAGGCATTGTCATCCTCCCATCATTAATTAACCACTCCATTGCAAGCCATTTGCACATCATGATAAATTAAAGTTTGGATGTTAAAAGGGACTTCACTTGTACCAAAATTGAGTCGAACCATTGCCAACCCCAATATTGGCAAAAGCATCAACAATAATATTTCACTCCCTATAGACATGGGAAATATAATAATCTTCAAAAGAATTAAGAAGCAAAATAGAATCCCTGATAAAGGTATCTATCAACCAACTAAGATCATTGATTTTTTCAAACAATGGACTATGTTCAAAGAATCTCCTTCGTCAATGGGCCCTTAGTCTACTAGTGAAGTTGAATGGTTCTAAATGAGCCCACCAAGAATCAAGTCTTGCTAAGTGCAAGGCTCCGACATCATAACGGATGAGGTTCGAGATCGTGCCCTAAGCGAATTTGGTAGAATGGATACCCCTCAATCCTTGGCTCTTAGCCAAAGAGGTTTAGCCTATGGCTCATGCACCCGTATCAAGTTATATGGGTTGTGAAACAAATCTAGGTTTGATATAAAACCCTCCAAAAAAAAATCTCCTTCCAACCAAATATTTCGAAAGCCCTACAATTGAGCGAGTTTCAAGCTATTGTAGGTTGTCACAATTCGGCAACATGGTTAGTCTCAAATTTATTTTATAATTTAAAATTATAATCAAATTTTAATTTTTCCCTTAATTTTATTATCCTAAGAAATACGTAATTTAGTCATTATTTTCATAATAAGCTTGACTAAAATTATAGCTCTCTATCATGAGTCTAACTCAAAAGAGTTCATTATTTTTATTAAATATTTAATGATTCACTTCTATATTAAAAACGATTTTTAAATAACATAAATGAAACAGGGGTTAAAAAATTGTGCATTAGATAATTCAAACACCCTCATATTAAAAACAAAGAACAGGGAAGAGAAGAGAACTGTAAACTATACAATTGATTTATTCATGAACAAGTTACAATTTTATAGGTGTCGAAGATTAACAATCTTCCTATAAAATAGCTAAATGTATTAACAACTAACTGGACATCTAATGACAACAAACTAGAGAAGACTAGACACATCTATTGCTCTTTATTGGCATGATGATGACACGGAGTTCTCTTAAACTGTCGGAGTATTATATTCCAACACCCCCTCTTCACACAACAACAACTAACAACATAAAAAACAAAAGGAAATACATTATAAAGAAGTAGTGCTTTTTTAAAACAGTTCTCAAACCAGTAAGAATTATTCAAGTTCCTCTCAAACTACAAGTATAGTCACCTAGCTATTATCCAAGTTCCCAACATCATTGGACACCATTTGCACATGAAGTGTCTCATCACCCTCATAAAGGTATGATATTGAACTTCCAGATTTTTGGATCCCCCTGAACTATTGGACATCAATCCTCACATGTATGTCTCATAACCCCAATGAGGTATAGTTTCTCTAATCCACAAGCATCTTGAATTATTGAGCATCTAAATATTCTCTATCGTATCCTTCCCTGTTTTCAAAGTGTTGACCTCTTCATTGCTTCATCTTCAATGAAGTTATCATCACTATCATCTAGTGGTTCTTTAACAATTGCTGATATTTTCTCAGCTCTTGTGGTGCAAGCAAACTACACAGCAGCAAACTTCTTTTTAGAATCCTCCACAGCACACAACACCAAACTTGACAGACTCACAGCAACAAGACCTCCCATTAGCTCTGATACCATATTAAAAACAAAGATCGGAGA
Source organism: Sequoia sempervirens (assembly GCA_007258455.2). Lineage (NCBI taxonomy): Eukaryota > Viridiplantae > Streptophyta > Pinopsida > Cupressales > Cupressaceae > Sequoia > Sequoia sempervirens. Next base: position 4,595 of record VDFB02000581.1, on the reverse strand, counting down.
ACAGAACTGCAAACTATAGAAATTGATTTATTCAATAGGTGCAGAAAATTAACAGTCTTCCTATAAAATAGCTAAATACTAACTTAGAAAAGACTACACACATTTGCTGCTCTTTATTGACAATGACACATACAGTTCTGTTAAACTATGAATGTTATATTCACACAACTTAACTATCCTTGTAATTTAAAAATCTTTGAACTCAAAAACAAGCTTCAGACAAACTGTACTAATAGTATATCAATAAGCCATTTTAGCGACTCCATTTTTCCATTATTTATGAGATTCCATGAACAGCAATATGAAGGTTGAGTCGCTTCTATATTCGCATCCATCCCTTATGGAGGCGGCTATTGTGGTAAGGTCCGACCCGTTTGTAGGGAAACACCCTGTGCCTTTGATATGTCAACTATCATGGTGGACACTGTGACAAGGAAGTTACAACCGAGGTGGGCATTATTTCATTCAAAAAAGTGCGAAGGTTTAAGCCTAGTATGGTCGATATCCCTCTATAAGCCGCCCTCCCAATGGACCTCCCGAGCTTGTCTTTCAACGTTTCCTCTGCCCAAAAACGATAACTCTAAAAACACACTTGTTTGGCTAAATAATTGACTTCCTCTAAGTGAAGCTCAAAACACTTAAATATAAGATAGTATTCAGGATGAATTGAGAGCCGTTGATTTTCAGAAATCTATGAATAAATTTGTTTTGTTAGGTTGTGGATAAAATTATTTAAAATGGTCTGCAACGACCATCCAAAATCTTCCACTGTCAATGTCCACTGTAGACGTACCCACAAGAAGTGCATCCTCATCTAAGCTACACCTCGCCCACCTTGTAAGTACATGTATGAGTAAGTTAAATTTATGGTATACGTTTTCTTTATGACTTCTCAATTATTGACTGGAGAATTCAACTTGCCCCTTTGAAGATTAAGGATTCTTTCAACATATAATATTTCCATAGACGATTAAATTGTAGTTTACTTCAAAAGATTGCTTCTCCAACCAACTCTGCATGTTTTCTATCGGTGTTTTGGATAACACTCGGTGAACCATAATCAGGGTGAGGATAGTGAAAAACTGGATTGCAGACATGGTCTCATAAAGAGACGGGTGCAGCAAGTGACCAGAAAGCCAGAGAGCAAGCTTCTCAATTATTGATTGGAGAATTCAACTTACCCCTTAGATTAAGGACACCTTCAACATAAAATATTTCCATAATCAATTAAACTGTAGTTTACTACAAAAGATTGCTTCTAGAATCAACTATGTATATTTTTTAATCTAGCATTTCAGATCACACTCAGTGAACCATAATCAGGAAGAGGATAGCAAACAGTCTTAAAAAGAGGCAGGGATGAAAGTGACCAGAAGGTCGGAGCCCTCTAGTCACTTCCACCCCTGCCTCTTTTTAAGACTGTCTGCAATCCAATTTTTCACTATCCTCTTCCTAATTATAGTTCACTGAGTGTGATCCAAAATATCAATTAAAAAAATATACACAGTTGATTCCAGAAACAATCTTTTGAATACTATATGGACTGTGGAAAACTAATCCCAATTATTATAATTTACTTCCTTTGTTATAAAAGGCTGCTTTCCCATAACATCCACAGCTTCTCAAAGCTTACATTTGAAGAACCTGTATAGGATATATATCAATCTATTGAATACGGTATTCAATGGTTAAATTCAAAATTTAATAAGCAAGCAAAACATTATAATCAATTTACAATAACTTATGTACATCAGATCTCACCTGATGACCTTACAGTTTTTGCACAAAACAATTTATAATAATTGCATTATAGTCATGACCCTTCTACTTGCATTGACAACAAAGAATCATAGATGAAACCATGAAACAACACTACGACTGTGATGCAACCGTTACTAGTTCACAATTGGCATGCACATTCAGAAACATTAAAGTAATACAAATTTAGTGTGCCATTCAGATGAACTCCGGTTTCCATTTCTATCAATATTAAATATTTATCATGCCCATACGTTAATTTTTTTTTTTGGCACGGTTTAAGTTTTCTTCTTGCTTATGGCAGCCAGTTTTTTAATTAACCTACAACATAAGATACTCAAAAAACATATTAAATATTCACAACAGGAAATAGAATTTCTGATTAGTTGACAGTTGACACCCATTAAAACAGTCACCATACACCCTATTCATTTCACTATTCACAAGCAACATCAAAAGCTCATGTATTTTGTACAGAATGTAGAGTTTTTCCCCTTAAAGTCTCTATTATCTATCTCTAATATGCTTAAATACAATGGCAGTGCACTTTCTGACTCTATTGGCGTAACGTAAAGGCCATCATAGTCAGACTGCAGTTTTCTCGATATCATTGAATCTAATTTCATAAGGGTCATCCACAAAAAAACTCCACACTCAAAATGGATGTTTTGCTTGGTAAACAGGTGGCAGAATCTTTTGCTGGGTATATATACCTGGCTACAATGGTAGTCAACAAGAAAAAAATCAAAATAAACTAAATCAATACCAATATGCATGAAATCAAGTTTTTGATTACATTGAAATACTTAATGCTGCCTCCAAGTTTTGGTGTGCCAATGAAATTAAAATATATGCTTAGAAAATACAAATATATGCATTTGATAAATAAAAACAAAAACCTAACTTACATAAGGACCTGTAATTCTTGTTATTGCAATGCTTAATCTCTCCATCGATAACCACAGTTAGGGTTGCAACAAACAAAAAACAGAGTCATGCCTTCTTCTCCTCTGGTAGTAGCCTGCATTATGTATCATTTTGTTAGCTGAAGTTTTGTCAAAGTTGTATATCATTCTGTTATGCACACATCATTACATAAGAAAATTAAGGGTGGCCAGGCAAGGATTAACATCATAGAAAATAATCTACAGCAGATAACTAGAAGATTCATTCACACTCCTGCTTGTTGGAACAAGTCTTATACTATGTTCCACAGCATTTCCAGGATAGCACACCACGTTTCTGGAATGGCATGCCAGGAAGACATTTTTGGGGGATGGCAGGGGATGACAGTATCAAATTTCTAATATATAAGTATTAAATAGGGAATATTTTATGAGTATAGCTGTACATCACATCAAGATTCAGATTTAGAAATTCATATAATGCATCAAAATTCAAGATTCAATGTTCAATATTCATTGAATCAAGTATAGCCAACAATTAAATTCATTGTTTGTGTTAAAAATATGAAATAGCAAATGGCCCAACGGCTACAAAACATCCAATAATAGGCAAAACAAATACGTGGGCATTTAGGGTGCATATATAATTCAGGAATACAAATTACTAAGGGTGTGTATCCAGTGAGGGAAGGAATGCATGCCACTTATGAGAAAAACCTATAATATCATCAAAGTGAGTAGGAATGCATGACCCTTATGAAAAAGATCTGTAGTATCATCAATGCATAAGGGCATTTCTCACTTCATCACATGGGGAGCCTCATAATTAATCCACAGAGATGCGTCCAAAAAAATTAAATCAAATATGTTTAAAAAGAATAAACAGCCTTAAATTTCAAGAATATTTGTCTGAATTGCATTTGCATAAACCGAATAAAGATGCTGAGATTATTGGTTTAGATGGCAGTGGATTAAAAAAGCTGCAAGAACTGAAAAGTTGTTTCTAAGATCCTCCTTTCCAGCATCCTTTATTTTTTGTTTTGACATTCTTTTCTAAATGATTTTAAAGTGTAACAGATGAGGGACAACAACAATCCCAAAAAATGACCAAGCGATATCACACACCTCCATTACACATTTTAGGGACATCCTCATGTTTTGGAAACGGGAAGGGGACAGAGAAAGGTGGGATATAGCCCAGGAATCTGTATGTGTCCCCCATGTAACCCTGGTCTTATATAGATTGAGAAATGCAGCTTTCCACCTTGCACCGGATATGTTAACAATTGAGATTAGAAAGGATTTGCTTATGATCTTCAAATCTTCTTTCATCTCAGCTTTTAAACTTTCAACTTTCAAATACTTGAAAGACAGATCCAGTACAGAGATTGGAAATGTCAAGGCACAAATTCTTATTAACTAGTTGAATCCAGAAGAATTCAAGATTCCCTTAGACTGCAAACAAACTAATGTTCAATGAAAAAAAAAATGAATTGATTATTATCTTCTTGGTGTATACATGAGTATGGAAAAAGTACTTGAATAGTTTTGCCTGAATTTTATGTTGATCTGATATGGATGCATATTGAAACTTTTTATTTTCCTACAATCTGTTAATTTTTGTGTTTTTTCTTTAATTGCCTATTTTTTCACTGAATCCAAGTTAAAAATACGTTTGACAAGTCTTGGTCTTGTGACCATGATTGATTTGGCTTCCTTGAAACTATATTCTCCAACTTTGATGGCAAGCTTGGTTAGGAAATGATGACTAAGAGGTATATGATCCTAAGGATGATAGAAATCAAGCAATAGAGCTATTTTGCTAACCTCCCATAGAGGCTCTCTAAAGACAGACTTACCATGTGTTTATAATTTAAACCATTAAAAGCATTCACAGCACTGATAATTAAATTCACAAATGTCAAAAGGACA